>JAJJWW010008638.1:0-188312 GCA_023531295.1 Papaver armeniacum | reverse complement strand
TAGAGTTTTGCACCAGTAATGCTTAGTCGGCCAAATAATACCGCACCTCACAAATTTCAATGGGACTCATATGCCCACCCCTACCAATTCCAGCAGGTCCTAGGGGCTCTCTCACTCGGGATTGAGGTGCGGTAGAAACCGCAATCAACGTAGATCGTTGGTTTTGCACCATTTGTCCACAAAACCCATGTTGTAAATGAAGGTATAAGAACCTTACATGTGCACATCTTTAAGCTCTTTGTTTTTTCGGATCAAAGCAACCCCTTGTTAAAGGCATCTGCACTGTATCCACCGTACCTACGTGACAAAAAAATGCAGCATGAAGTTGAAAAGAGATATCATTTATTGGAGTGTAAGGAACTAGAGGGGGAAATGCATACTTTATGTATATTGAGCGTGACACCCATCCTATAGTATGCCTTAGGCCACTCAGGCCTTTCATACATGCATTTAGTGGCATAGTTAAGCGCCTCGATTACGTCATCCAGACGCGCATAACAGGCACTCATGTTGGATAGTACATCCGCATCTTTTGGAAAAAGGAACAAGGCCTAATTTCCATAACAAAAAAGACATAATCATTAAAGTAATCAACATAAGACGAAGAGTAAATATGTTGATGATGCTAAACCGACTCATCCGGGTATCACGGTCATTGGCATAAAAAGTTAAATTACAACAATTATGGATACAATGTAAAATCGATAACACGGCTATAATGATATCTTGGCATATATTACTTCCTCACAGTCCATGCACCACTAGAAAAACCAGAACCATATATGTTAAGATGTCAAAATCAATCAAAAGAACTAGCGACGAGAACTAGTTTAAGCTTTCATTGCATTTGGACCATAAAAGAATGATAACCTAAAATCATTACTATAAAGGAAGATACATGTAGAAAAAATTGTACCTACACACCCTATATGCATATATGTTTAAGTGAATGTAAGAGTAACAAAACAGGTTACTTATCACCAATATAAGAAATAATATGTCGTGCAAAGACAAATCAAATAACCCATCTAAACTCATTATCAACACAATATTGGTTAATCTAATAAGTTGTTGGCTAATTTACGCTAATGCACAAGTGCGGCAAAGACCAATAGAGGTTGGGTTACAAACTCATGATCCAAGATTATATAAGTAACACTGAAGGATAAAAAATGTAATATAGTTTGAATAACACGCAAAGGCGTACACAATATCATCGATCGAAACTACCTCCATGAACCAAATTGTTGCCGAAAGATATTTTTCTCCCCGAAATGCATCTCTTCCTTTTGATGTTGCTTGGTGAAATTTCTTCTCATATGGACTATCCTCCTTGCCAAAGATATTCCAAATTGTTGATGAGTTCATATCAAATTAGGGAATTCAAGCACATTGAAAGATCCGAATTAGCGGTGAATGTAAGAGATGCGAGGTGGAATAAATTGGTGTTGGCGCACCATAACTAGATCGATTTAATATGTCCGCTGTCTAGTAAAGACAAAGCCAATCGTGCATGCTAACTCAAACTAGCCCAGCTTGAGCACGAGACTCTGGCTTGCTATAGAGTCCGCCACACCCACTTGGCTAGCTTTTGTGCATGCTTTTTTAGTTTTGAAATAAAAATTCTCATGTTATAGACATAAAATAGTCCAAGTACTACAATGTTTTGTACTCGGCTTCAAGGTATATGTAACCATCTCAAAAAGTGTGAATGAGGTTCTATTATGGAGGAACGAGCCTAAAACCAGACGGCATGACCCACGGAAATCGACTAGTTGAGGAAATAACACCATAGCACGACTAATATGTAGCATAAGCCATCCCGTGGAGCCATACTTTCTCCCAAATATTGCTAAAAGCCGATCTTATTTGATTACAAACTTGATGACTCATAGTAGAAGCAAAAAAATAAGGCATAGACCGGGAAGTAAATACATTAGAGTTGAAGAACCGGTGGATGAGAAAGTTTGAAGTTGTCAACGGTTTTTATTAATGAAAAAAGGAGCCCAAGAACTCATTTGCTAAGTTACGGTGAAAATAAGGAAATGAAGCCAAGTTAGATAACACATAGGCACGTGCAATATAAAATCCATACCTCATTTTATTTGCATCGGAATTTACATGCATCATTAGTCCTAGATACTCAATCAGGATAAGTTGGAATGGGAGACGTCACAGGAAAAATAACCCCAAGGTTTTGATAATCTCCCTTCATAGCAGCAATTTCCAGTGTTGTCAATCCTTCCTGCGGTGGAAACCAAAAATAAAAGTAGATAAGAAAATGTAATTAGCCATTAACCCCAAATATGATTATGCGAACCATATGTGTTTTTGATTACATCACTCCATAAATTGGGAAGCTATTCAATACATTAGATAGTATTTAGGATTTTCTAAAGTAGAGTTGGGTGGTAAATAAGAGAATTGGGGGTGGCAATTAATGTAGGTGGCAAATAGGAAAACCATGGGTGGCAAATAGGTGAAGCCTACCTTTTTGTCATTAGTTCCATATATACCTTTTTGTCATTAGTTTACATGGAGTAACTTCATTTTTTGCATGCTCTGAATCCGTTATATTCGGTAAAACCACCGAGGAAATCTATAGCCGTCCATTTTTATAAAAAAATGTGCCACGTGTCATAATCTTAGATCGCCATACGTGTTGGGAATTTTTAGAAAAAAACTATGTCATTTAGGTAAAACCACCAAGTAAATCCTAACCGTCCATTTTAAAAGATGTGCCACGTGTCACAATCTTATATCATAGGATACGTTGGGAATTATCTCGAATAAGAAGGCTATTTTAGTAATTGAGAGTACACACGAGTTTTTCGCATGCTCGCTTTTCCATTATTTGGCTGTTCACTAGAGCACCACGTGGCATTATCAGGTTTAATCATTGTATTTGGGGATAAAACAGTCTTTTTTTCACATGTGCGGTCCACATGTGTGCGAATTTGACCTTTTAACTACCACTAACGGTTTAGATGACAGAATGGGGCATTTTAACTTTATTTCAAATTCCGGGGCATTTTTACAAACGGCCTATCCAAATTGGGGCATTTCAGCTCTCAGCCCTTGAACAAACAGGTTCCCAAAATTGCTTGTCCTAGTCATTAGTACAGGTAAATAAATAGCACGAAGTTATAGAAAGAGAAGGTTTGCAACTTGGTATGCTTCAAGAGTTAAAGCTTAAATTCTGAGGACAAGCTATACTTTTTTCTTGATCGACTACTTTACAGACGAACAACTGTTAAATACCAACAGGAGAACCCAACTTACATCTGCACAGTGAACCAACAATAGTTTAACCACATCTGGATGACCAAAACGAGCAGATAATTGAAGGGCAGTGCCTGATCTACCTTCAACATCTACACAAACACCCCTTGAAAGTAGTAAGGTTATTATCTTTGTATCACCTGCACAAAATACCTCATAAGATTGTTCAAACAGATAAAGTTTTTGATACAAAGTTAAAAAAAAACAAAAAAAAAACATCTTACTGATATTCAGACTTCATAACCTGCTCCGGGAAAGTTTAGGCTCTATACAGGTCTAGTAAGAACTACACCTAAATGGAGCATCTCGCCATGTTTCATGAACCACCCAAGGCGATTATTTATTTCCACATTGATTTGAGCATTTATATCGCGAGTATGAATTCGAGATTAGGATAATTTTGGACGGACAAATCAAGACGGCTCACTAGTGACTAGTAGGCCGACCATCAAGGCAGGCAAGGAGGTCACTTTAACCATGATTTATTTTCAGTTGGCTATGAATTAACTGATCCAACACATTGACCAGAGTTTTCCTCGTTAACCTAATCCAATCCTATTATGTAGTTAGGACTACTAGTAAATAAGCGATCACATAGGGGCACTACTTTACTAAATGAGTTACATCCATCAAAAGATTTCCAGATAAGTGAGTTTTTAACAAAGTGACAACTTTTTCCAATTAGGTCTAGTACTAATGCACCAGTGAAGGTATATTTAAAATTATGTAAAGGTAGATTTAAATTTCAAGATGGGAAGGCATGTTTAGACTCAAAGGCACCAATTAAGATCAAGTATGTAACAGAAAAATTAAAAATTCATCTGAAAAGATAGTACCTGAATTAGCAGCAGAATGTAAAGGAGTGAGATTCGCATCAGTTGACGCATCAGGGTTGGCACCCTTTTCAAGAAGATACCTAATCGTGTCAAAATGCTCTTCAAATGCATAATACAAGGGCGTGCAACCTGTAAAATAGATATAAGCAGACATATGTATTGAATATATGCAGTAGCAAATTATGAACAATTTAAACAAAGATCAATTTTTTATACCATGACTGTATAGGTCTTGGCTCTTCACCATATTTCCAAACCACTACCCTTTTTTACCCCTAATAGCATAATAGCTTAACAGTACTAGACAGAATTTCTTGATATCTTTAACTTTTGAGACATTTATTATACGAAGACAAAGTGTTTGAATAAGTACAGTATTATTTTTTCATCCGACAATCGTATTCACATTGGCCATATATTCTTGGCAACTCTAAGATTCCCATATCAGTAACGCCTAATTTTTCCAAAAAAACAATTCTATAATTTAAATTTTAAAAAGGTTTACACGCTCATCAGAAGCATAAAAAATAATAGAGAAATCAAAATTGACCCATGTAAAAAGACAAATTAGTATTTCAATTGTTAAAAAGAAATGATATAATACCATTCTCATCTTTGGAATTCACATCAAGTTTCAAATTCTCAATCAAGTATTTGCAAACTTGTAAACTTCCTCCTGCAGCAGCAAAATGAAGACATCCTCTTCCATCTTCAAGTTTAAGCTTTTCAATCGCTTCTGCTACTCCAACCCCTTCATCTTTAGCATAATTCAAAGCGAACCCTAAAATATAACCAACCCAAAATTATTGAGCAAATAATAATGGAAATAAGAAATAAAAAATAGATAAATACGGTTGTTCTTACTCTTGAAGCGATTGAGTTCCACCTTGTAAGCAGCATTTAACAAATCTGCATGTGGTATGGGTGCTACTGAATACGAGAAAAAAATAAAAAAATGATAATCGGGACTAGAAACTATTGAACAAGGAGTTGAATAGAGAAGACGATCGTCCTCTAACCTACCAATTGAACCCATGGCTTGTAAAAACTTCGATTTTTCAACTTCAAATGAAAAAGAAGGAGATCACTAGATCGAACTCAAAACAAGAGCTTCTAGAACCAAAGAAGAGGACAAGTTTTTCACAAATTAAGAAAGAAAAATGACATGCAGATTGCGAGCTCCCTATTCTAGGGTTCTTTTCCTTTTTGAAGTGTCTCTTGCCAAGGAGCAGAGATGAAATTGGGAATGATGAATTTAGAAGCGGTTTTGGGAATTTTTTAATGAAAAAAATCTGACGCAGGAAGTGACGGTACGACGCCGTGGAAAGTAGGTAACTATTACTCACCACCACGCCGCTAACCGAGGGCTGGGAATACGGAATCAATGTTATCTCCTTAAAAATGATAATCAGTACTAGGAAACTATTGAGCAAGGAGTTGAATAGAGAATACGATCGTCCTCTAACCTACCAGTTGAACCCATAGCTTGTAAAAACTTCGATTTTTCAACTTCAAATGAAAAAAAAAAGGAGATCACTAGATCAGAATTCAAAACAGAGCCGGTAGAACCAAAGAAGAGGACAAGTTTTTCACAAAGTAAGAAAGAAAAAATGATATGCAGATTGCGAACTCCTATTCTAGGGTTCTTTTTCTTTTGAAGTGTCTCTTGCCAAGGAGCAGAGATGAAATTGGGAATGATGAATTTAGATTTGTTTTGGGAATTTATTAATGAAAAACTGTACGCGGAAGTGACGATACGACACCGTGGCAAGTAGGTAACTATTACTCACCACCACGCCGCTAACCGAGGGCTGGGAATACGGAATCAATGTTATCTCCTTAAAAATGATAATCAGGACTAGGAAACTATTGAGCAAGGAGTTGAATAGAGAATGCGATCGTCCTCTAACCTACCAGTTGAACCCATAGCTTGTAAAAACTTCGATTTTTCAACTTCAAATGAAAAAAAGAAGGAGATCACTAGATCAGAATTCAAAACAGAGCAGGTAGAACCAAAGAAGAGGACAAGTTTTTCACAAAGTAAGAAAGAAAAATGACATGCAGATTGCAGAGCTCCCTATTCTATGGTTCTTTTTCTTTTGAAGTGTCTCTTGCCAAGGAGCAGAGATGAAATTGGGAATGATGAACTTAGACGGTTTTGGGAATTTTTTAATGAAAAAATTGTACACGGAAGTGACGGTACGACGCCGTGGCAAGTAGGTAACTATTACTCACCACCACGACGTCAATCGAGGGTTGGGAATAAGGAGTCAGTCATCTTGCCTCGTTCAGCTGAGAGGTCAATACTTTGCAGTCAACGAAGAAGCACACTGTCATCAAGGTTAGGGTGGAAGGAATTGATGAATCGGTAAATACCATGGACTGCTTATAAGGTCCAGCTCAAAAACATTGGGGTTGAATTTTGCATGCCATTTATGGCCATGGATGTAACCTCACAGTGCTGTAGTTTTTCAAGTTAATTAAATTAAAATGCAAATTTATGCATTATCACGTAACTAAGAACCTCATCTCATAATCACGCGACGTGAGTGTCTAGATTGACCTTATGTAACCGACCTAGTAGTAAAACACTAAATTTTGGAGCATAAAAATCCGTTCAATTAATCATACGGGACTAAGTCTTATGGGCTAGATTGGAGGTGCTAGATTAGCACTTAAGTGTTGCAATTCAAAAAAAAGCGTAGCAAAAAAAGTTAACACTAGTTCTCTCTCCTAAGATAGCTAGCATGTGAAGTAGCATGCTAGATAGTTATTTGAATGGTTCAGTAACTTGAAAAACTACCTTTTCGCGGAATGGTTCAACTGAGGGTTTATTTTTGATCCGATTTGAGATTTGAAGCGCGAATGGTTTAAGCTATTTGAGTCTTTGAATGGTTCAAATACGGGCGCGGAATGGTTCAACGCTTGGGCGACGTGGATCGCTAATCTAGTCACTAGATTAGCACTCCCATAAGACTTAGTAGGTATTTATTTGCTAATCTAGGTGCTAGACTAGCACCCCATAAGACTTAGTCTTAGTCTAGCTGGCCAGGAGTCTGACTCTCAGGTAGGAGGTCAGCAGTTCGAGTCACTGCTCAAACATTGGAGATCTCGTGTAATTATACTAACTTTACTATGGGGATGGGGGCGAGTTTGCTCAGAGGGGAGTAAGCTGGTGGATACGCTGCCAGGGGGCAGGACGGGCATATGCCTTTTTTTTAAAAAAGAAAATTAAATTAAATAAAAAAAGGGGTCGGTGCCCAGCTTGTTGTTAGGTTACCGGTCAACTTTAAGGGCTCTTCTGTAGATGATATGATATAATTTAAATAAGAAAAAAAAAAAAAAAAAAAAAACTACGTTCAAATGTTTGGGATCCATTAATCCGTATTAACCTTTTTTTTTTATCGGTAAAGGTAAAGAATTTGTCTTTGTGGGGTTTCGAACTCAGTGTAATCAGTATCATCACGCAATGGCTTTACCACCATACTACAAAGAGGACATATTAAACAAAATTGATACAGTGATATGGTTAAGAATTTCTTTTCTACAAAGTTTCAACTAAGACAGATCAACAAGACATATATTTCCTTAATTCCCAAGAAGAACAAGCCTTGCAATCCAAATTGGACATGACCTACAAGTCTTTGTAATACTCCCAACAAAATCATTTCCAAAATACTAGTATCTAGGATGAAGTCATCAATGGAAAGAATTATATATCCTTACCAAGCATCTTATGTTTAAATAAGTATGATCAATGATAACATTATTATAGCACATGAATTAATTCATTCTATGAGAAGAAAGAAAGGTGCGGGAGGTCAAGGTTGCAATCCGGTGACATGATCTACAAGTCTTTGTAATACTCCCAACAAAATCATTTCCAAGATACTAGTATCTAGGATTTAAGCCATCAATGGAAAGAATTATATGTCCTTACCAAGCATATAATGTTTCAGGAAGGATGATCAATGATAACACTATTATAGCACATGAATTAATTCATTCCATGAGAAGAAAGAAAGGTGCAGGAGGCTGGTTAGCACTTAAGCTAGACATGTCAAAAGCTTTTGACGGACTAGAATGTACATTTCTTATCAAAGTACTTCAGAGTTTTGGCTTTGGAGAACATTGGTGTCAACTTATTCATCAATGTATCAAAGATACTTCCTTGTCTATTCTTCTTAATGGCTCCCCATGTGATGAATTCACTCCTTCAAAAGGCATTAGACAAAGAGATCATTTATCTCCTTATCTTTTCATTGTTACATTGGAATGGTTTTCCAGAACTCTTTTAGTTGCTCATGATTCTAAGGAAGTTAAATTCATAACATCAGCAAGAGTAGCTCCACATATTAATCATTTGATGATTGCGAGATGATTGTATCATTTTCACTCCAACTAATTTAACCGGTGTGAATAATCTTCTTTTCAAATTTTGCGGGATTTTAGTTCACAATCTGGTCAAGTCATCAATTTTGACAAATCCTCAGTGTTTTATAGAAATAATATGGATCCATCTGTTTGCAACACTCTCAACAATACTCTGGGAGTTATTTCAATGAAGTAAAATTAGAAATATCTAGGGTCTCCGCTTCTTATTGGAAAGTTTAAAGTCAAAGCATTTGAAGAAATCCGATTTGCTTTTGAATGAAGACTTGGAATTTGGCAGTGTATCAATCTTCATCAAACTGGCAGAACAACAGTGGTAAAAGCAGTTCTTAATTTTGTCCTTATGTATCAAATGAGTACTTTCAAGAAGCCTAAGAAACTTCTTAAAAAACAGGATTCAATTCAGAGAAAATTATGGTGGCGATATAAGTCGAATATAGGTTTGAATTTAATTTCTTGGCAGAAAATGTGTCTTTCTAAAGACTTGGGGGCTTGCTTTTAGAGATTTAGAAAAGTTTAATCATGATCTTCTCACCAAACTGGGTGTTTGAGGGTGAAAATGGTTTTTCTTAGATTTTGGTAATTTCGGGTGTGGGTGAGAAACAATTTAGACCCTAAACAATGTACCGCACGGGAGTACTTTAGATTCGAGAGATCTATCTCAGCCACAAATCCGGCCTAAACCAAGAAATGGTCGTTCTAGACTTGCTTCGGTCACAAAGAGGAGGAGAATGGGTTGGTTTTGGGGAGGGAAGCGAAGAAAGTGTTGAGACCAGGTTAATTCTGGAAGAGTAGTGGTTTCACGACTTGTATCATAAAATGGGAAGCTAACAGATGGAAGAGCTAGCCAAACGTTTTTCTGAGTGTTGTATTGCTTCTTCTTGAACTTGTTTTTTGGTGGAAATAGGTAAGACCTATTTATACAAGTCGGAGTGAAACAAACTCTGGTCTCATTAAGGAATGGAATAATGGGTGAGTTAATGGGAGGAGGTGGTAACCGTTAACGCATGGAATTGATGTTCCATAAAAAAGAGCGTTTCACCATTATCCCTGTATTTACTAACCACTTCATCCTTATGACACTTCCTTATGATGGGCGTAGTGTACGCCGCACGCTGTAAACCGCTAAACCAATACCCAAAGTGGATCCCCCAGTTTGTGATATGTGTTGATGTCTCAAATGTTTTTGTGGAAAACATGTAGCATGTTGTTGTTCGTCTGGCAAGTCGAGATTGAGAGACTTGCTGGCTTGGTGACCTTCGACGGTCGATAATTTCCATCTTAAGAGAAGAGGTGGTCGTTGATTGTCGCAGGCTTCCGTTGGTTGCATAGGGAAGGCTAGTATGAAGGCACGGCAAGGTTGGCATACCTTGGTGTGGTTTGGGCGTGGCCAAACTAGATTTTGGGCCAAAGGTTACCATGCGTTGTCTGGTAACCTTGGACGACTAGGATTTGATCCTGGGATTGATGGTTGTCACACGCCTTCGTTTTAGTAGCCGCATAGGGAAGGCCAGCATGGTAGCGCGGCTAGGTTGGCATGTCGTGGGCATGGCATGCCTAGGCCCGGTTTGGGCGTGGCCAAACTTAGGATTTCGGGCAAAGGTTACCATGCGTTGTCCGGTAACCTTGGATGGCTAGGATTTGATCCCGGGATTGAAGGGGGACCGTTGATTGTCGCACGCCTTCGTTTTAGTAGTCGATAGGGGAAGGCCGGTAAGGTGGCGCGTCCTAGGTTGGCATGCCGTGGGCATGGCATGCCTTGGTGCGGTTTGGGCGTGGCCAAACTTAGGATTTCGGGCTAAAGGTTACCATGCGTTGTCTGGTAACCTTGGATGGCTAGGATTTGATCCTGGGATTGAAGGGGGGCCGTTGATTGTCGCACGCTTTCGTTTTATTAGCCGCATAGGAAGCGCCGATGGGTGGCGCGACTAGGTTGGCATGCGTGGGCATGGAATGCCTTGGCGCAGCTTGGGCGTGGCCAAACTTAGGATTTCGGGCCAAAGGTTACCATCGTTATCCGGTAACCTTGGATGGCTAGGATTTGATCCTCGGGATTGAAGGGGGCCGTTGATTGTCGTGCGCCTTCGTTTTAGTAGCATAGGGAAGGCCGGTAAGGTGGCGCGGCTAGGTTGGCACGCCGTGGGCATGGCATGCCTTGGCGCGGTTTGGCGTGGCCAAACTAGGGTTTTGGGTCAAGGTTACCATGGGTTGTCTGTAACCTTGGACGGCTAGGATTTGCTCACGAGATTAAAGGGCGACCCTTGATGGTCGCACGCCTTCGTTTTAGAAACCCTAATTAGCGCCCTTTACTAGAATAACTGTATAATTCTCGTACGGACTCGGATTTTGACGTTACGCCCCTCAAATCGACCGGAAAATAATTTCCTATCTCCTGCGAGGGGATATTTAGTTTTTGAACTCGTTCGGGAGGTGAAAACAGCCCGCCAGTAAAACTCATGAAGAATTCATGAGGGATGTCATGCCCGAGAAGGCATAGTTTAGGCGCGGCCAAAATTAGGGTTTTGGCCTTGGGCCAAACGTTACCATGCGTTAGCTGGCGACCTTGGACGGCTAAGATTTGCATCTAAGGTGGAAAGGTGGTCGTTGATTATTGCACGCCTTCGTTTTAGTGGCCGCATAAGGAAGGCCAGCGTGGTGGCGCGGCTAAGTTGGCATGCCGTGGGCATGGATAGGGGCCAAGGTAAGGTGTGGATTGGCTTGGCATGTGGGGCCAGTGGCTAGGAATGTCGTTTGGCACATGGTGAGGCTAGCATGTATAGGGCCAAGGCAAGGTGCGGCATGGCTTGGTATGTGGGGCCCATGGCTAGGCATGCCGTTTGGTACATGGTGCGGCTAGCATGGCTAGGGCCAAGGCAAGGTGTGGCTTGGCTTGGTATGTGGGGCCAATGGCTAGGCATGCTGTTTGGCACATGGTGCGTGAAGCATGGCTAGGGCCAAGGCAAGGTGCGACTTGGCTTGGTATGTGGGGTCAATGGCTAGGCATGCCGTTTGGCACATGGTGCGGTGGCATGGTGGCATGCCTTGGCACGGTGGTGCTCTGGGCACGGAGGTGCGGATAGCATGGATGGCATGCCTTGGCGCGGTGGTGCTACGGGCACGGAGTGCGGGCTGGCATGGCTGGCATGCCTTGGCGCAGTAGCATGAAATTTTAGGATTTTGTACGGGCGATGTCAATCAATGTTGTGGGTTACAGTGGAACATGATACATAGAAAGAAAAAGGTACCTAGTAATTCTTACGTAAGCATCTTTAGTTAATTCGATAAATGTGTTAATGGTCAATAAATGCGCTAGAGGTCATGGTGACGTTTTGCCAGGTGCATAGTTTTACGATTTTAACCCTAAGCTAAAAACCACCATCAACAACTGGCAGTGAGAATATGTCAATTGTCTGACCACGTGCTGACTAAACTACTCAAGGCTAAATACTTCAAGAAAGAAGAATTCTTACATATTACAGATGAGAGGTATAATTCTTCCTAGACTTGGAAAGGAATTGGGATGGGTCTATCTATTATTCAAGAAAATTATTGTATGGAGGTTAACAATGGAAAAGGCACTAGAATTTGGGTGGACATATGGATTATTGGTTTAGATTCTAAGGTTGAACCTTTGCATCCCACTCATCTTCAATTTTTCTTTGTAAGTGAACCGATAATTTGAAACTAACAAATTGAATATACCTCTTATTAATGCCTTATTTATCCCTGAAACCGTTGAAAAAATTAAAAAGATGCAAGTTTATTCTCAAGAATAGTATGTGATTAGGTGGATCCCTTCAAAAGATGGTAAGTTTACAGTGAAGAGTGCTTATCATAAGCTTATGGAAGTTATAGTTCAATAACAGTTAGCTTTATATATTGTTCCAAAATAAGTTTGGAAGTCACCATGGAAGATGAAACTATCATATCGTGTAAAACTCTTTACACGGAAGTGTTTGAAAGGAATTGTTCCCACAAAAATAAGATTATCACAAGTCATGCAAAGATATTGGAACTCATCATGAGATTTGTAAATGGTGGATGATAAAATACTTTATCATCTGTTAATTAGTTGCAACCATGCTAAGGCTGTCGGAGATCCCTCAATATCAACATTGATCAAATTATCAACAATTGTCAGTCTGTTAGAGAATGGATCATTTCTTGGTTTCAGGGAGTTCAAAATGTTGGAGCTGGTAAAAGACAGAATAGAATAGAGCTCTTAATAGTGGGATGTTGGATAATATGGAAAGAACGATGCGACTGTGTTTTCCAGGATAATACCCTAAATCCTTTAGCGACGTCTTTTAGGATACAATATCAACTGCTGACTTTTAACACATCTCAGTGCAGGATCGATTAGATAACATCACTCCTTTAGAATTTTCGATTACATCTCATGATAAGCATGCACATGATAATCGCATAGTAGTCAACTAGTAGACACAAATCAAGTTATGTTGGTGCATCTTTGATCCAAATACTAATGATTATGGTAATCGAATTATTTTATAAAACCCGCAGTGAATGCACATGGTTCAAAGGTGTTAGAGCATAGCTCGGTTGAACCCACCAAGCGTTGGTATGTCAAGTTTAGTTGTCATATTTTAGTGAACCAAAACTCATTTAAGGAGTCACTTGATTATATACTAGAGTTAACTTCATATAGGTTAGCTTGAAAGTATTAGGATATGAGACTCTCAAGTATTACGTGAAGACTTGAAGAATGTGAAGAAGTAAGGAGCTACAACGACGATATCATCCTTCATCTTGAGGTTAGTAATATTTGACTTGAACTGTTTCATTCCCTAACATATCTTTCAAGTCGTGCTTATTGAAAACGTAACTGCGAAGCTGTGAATGATTATACTTTAGTTAGACATAGTATTAAGGAATACAATGCGAGGTTTATTGCTTAACCATTAAACTTTGTATAATGGTTTTAGAAAAACCTAGGTTAAAGGAGAATCGACTCTAGTCGCAACTAGTATCACACATGAAGTGTGGGGATTAGGTTTCCCAGTTGCTAGAGTTCTCCTTTATATATTCATTAAATCAGGGTTTGAAATTAATGTTACCTTGGTAAGAAAGTGTTAGAGCACTTCTCGGCCGAACTCGCATGCGTTGCTATCTCAAACATGTTTGTCAATGTTAGTGATCAAAACTATAAGTCTTGATTTCTAGTCTACTACAGCCAAGTCTCGGACTAGGATAGAAAGTGTAGTTGATCTCAAGAACTCCATGGCGATCATCATACAAGACGAAGAGCTACTCAAGGAACCGTGGAACTTCATCGACTAAAAAGGTATGCGGAGACTTGAACTTATCTATCACTCAAAAGTCTATCTACTCTATCTCCTATCTTGAGACAAAAGTCATTTTGCTATATAGATTTTGATTATACACATTTGCTATTTCGAGCCGAGTTTATCTCGCCAATCTATTTATCGAAATATGTGTTGGTAAGCTTTTGCTTTGGCCAAGTTCATCTTTACCTAGTGACGAAAGTCTTGTTATGTTTCAATCACTTTGAAAATGGCTTTGACGAAAAATAGTTTGTGAATAACAACTATATAACGTCCTCTAAGAATGTTTCAATGATTGAAATGAGAGTTTAGATTATATAACCATTGTTGGATATAAGCATTGTGGAAACGCATACATGTATAAGTCCTTGGTCTGGGTTCGCCAATATGCAAACGTGTACGCATACTGTCGTACATGACCAACCTCCATTGAATTCCCGAACTTGAACTGTTGTGCCGGTACGCATACGTGTATGCATACTATAGTTCCGGGACTTCAACTATCAACCCAGTACGCATACGGGTATGCATACTATGGTTCCCGGTCTTGGAGTATATTTGCAACAGTTTGCATACTGTGCTATATCCAATCAAAGGTTAATTATTCTAAACTCCATTTTAATCATTGAAACATTCTTGGAAGACGAGAATAGCTGACTCACACAAACTATTAGCTTCAAAGCAATTTTCAAGTGATCAAATAATCAATACGAAAAATTCAGAGTCTACATCAAATGACCGTCTCACACAAATCATGTAAGATGTTACTAGGCAATTTTCACATTATCATATTTTAAATTTCTTCAAGAATAAAGATGAACTTGGTTAAAGCGAAAGCTTACCAACACATATTTCGAGAAATATGTAAACGAGTTAAACTCTGGTAGAAATATCAAATGTGTATAAAATGAAGTCTATATAGCTATACGACTTTTGTCTCAATAGGAGTTAGAATAACAATAGACTTCTAAGTGATAGATGAGTTCAAGTCTCCACATACCTTTTGTTGATGAAGTTCCACAAGATCCCCTTAGTAGTTTTTCGTCTTCAATCGATGAATGTCGTGAAGTATAAAGCTCAACTACACATTCTATCCTAATCCGAGACTTAGCTATAAGTAGACTAGAAATCAAGACTTATATTTTTGACAACTAAACTTGACAAACAAGCTTGAGATGGAAACGCTTGCGAGTTCGACCGAGCAGTGCTCTAACATTCTTGATGTTTCTCTCTGAAGAGTTGTTCTTTATACTCTAGAAATGGAAAGCGGGGCTTGGTACCTGGGAGAAAGACTGGTGTACCAATTACGTGGAATTTTTAAAATTGCAATTAACCCTCCATGACAGATGCAAACTCTGCATCAGATTCTGATCGGTTGCGACAAACGCCGTGGGTGGGGTGTGAACTAAACACACGAGTGGATATTAATGAACCGCAATATGTAAACTGGTACCAGTCAATTGCAAATCCTGTAACTGGTACACATAACATGCACATCTATGGGTTTTGTTTACCAGGTTTATCATGCATGGGTCTTGATACAAACATCGTTCCTAGCCAGCCGCCTCCGGAAGATCCATGCTTTATGACTTACCCCACCATGGGTGCAAGTTCTTCATCATCTTCGTCAAATTTGCCAAAAATATGTTGGGAGATGCCAAGTATTAATTTACAAGGTGATCCAACCATGATCCCCATTGTTTCCTAAGTTATGAAACTTGATTATCCTTACTACAATGTGGATGCCAGTAATGATGAGTTGAAGAGGCAACTTAACGATATGCATTGGATGCGCAAATGTGGTATATACACTTGAATGTATGTCAGAAATGGAAGACAGACACAATGTTTGGATTGAATCCAACTGTAAATGCTGATGGGCGTTCACAGTCTTCCGATTCTACCAGGAACAACAGATCATGGCATGAGAATGATACAGATCATGGCACGAGAATGATACGGTGGTGGGAGAAATACAATTACCGCACAATACTTCACCACAAACTGTGCCTAGGTCTCAACCTCAAGTATATCACCCAGATGTTAGGCGATTTTCATCGTCATTCTCGCGCTTCAACCCACATGACCACTACTACACTGTTACACCACCACAACAACAACAAACCGCTTATACGTTTGGAGGACCGAGTACTTTCCAATCACTTAGTGGTGTTTAATCATCTCCTTATCCTTATTCAAATTTTGCAAATTTGTTGGCAGGTGGGGAAATCGCGGGTCTTAGAGAGAATGGACTCCAGGCCAAGAAGATAAGAATGGACGACGTTAGAGAAATTGTAATTTTAAATTCTGCTACCTTTGTAACTCAAATTTTATTCCATTAAAAGAATGAATGTTCTCTAAATACATATCACATATGTTTAAAATTAAGCGTTACATTAACTTCACTGAGAAGTACTAGGTGGAACAACAAAGAAGGGGTTGAATTTGTTTATCGCCTTAAGGATTTCAAAACAATTTTCGAAGTGAAAAACCATTTTTTTCCATCTTCGCAATTCCTCTTTTAATCTTGTTACCAACTCGTCATCTGTTTTACCCCGGAGTCTAAAACGATTGACTTGCATAGTTAAAGCTACAAATTCGTCAACTTCTTTCTTAATCGATTTAAAACGACTACGTCGCATATAGCACGACGACTCGGATTAGGGGTGTCGCTACATGCCTCGTGAATAACCGCCTGGAAATTCATGCCCGAATAATGTGCTGGAGCAAGATGTTGTTGTAACAAAACATAATTTTCGCAAATAGTTACAGTATACGGAGCTCGCAGAACTAACAAGGGTCGAGACATTGACATACTTGTTGAAGTAAAGAGTTTTTTTTTTTAAGCTCAAATAAGAGTAAAAAGACTAGAGGTGTAGAATATGTGAATTTGGAGTTGAAGTACGAAGTATTTATAGAGTTCAAAATTCTAGCCATTGGAGGATGAGAGTTTGTAACCATTGAGATATAGCGGTTGGTGTTTGATGTCAACCCGTTGGCGGATTTACATTACTCGCTAGCGATCCGCATGGTTATTCTCGCATCCCTCGGGGTGGACTTTGTCCGCGCGGTAATAAATCAAACGCATGTATTTTCTTCGTCCACACTCAACAAACCAATAAATTTGTTGGTTTGTTCACTTATTTTCATGTTAGTTGAGTCCATAGTGGGGTAAAATGAACAAATCCAAGATTTGTTAAGTCCATAGGAAATGCCCTCGTATTTAACGAATTGAACGAGTTCTCGACCTTGCATGATTGCTAAAAGGGAATTGGATACCAGTACTAATCTCAGGGCATTGTTTTGGTTTATATGTATTGGGATATGCCCTGCTCCCCTTTAGCAATCGTGCAGGCTTGACCTCTTGGGAAAGTAACTGACATCTTCATATGACTTTCTTTTCCAAAAACAAAATAAAAATAACTTGAATCCTAGGGAAGGTTTTATCTAACAACCTTCAGAAAAAAATCTGATCATAAAAAAAAACTTTTAAAATACTGAGCCTAATTCCAGTATTTACAGAATAGCTCGAACTACTTTGTTTTGGTGATCCCACTTGTTATCTGGCTTAGCAAATAATTTACACCGACGACTTTCAGAAGTACCAAGCGGGACCCAAAACCAGTATTATCAACTTCACCTTGAATTGCTCATGAGCACAGAAAAAAGCAAAAAAGAAAAGATCAAAGATCTTAATACTTTCATCTCCTCACGATTACTCAGCATTATCTTCCTACACTTGGAGAGAGTTCAATCTAGCTTTAATAGCTTCCCTGATAGATACAAAATAAAGTTAGTATGAGGAAACTAAATAGATTAGTAAAGATGGAAAATATCATAACAGGGTTCTTGATGTTGGAAGTCAAGGTAAAAAATTTACATATACGCTTCTTTCAGCTCTTTTTTTTTCCGGATCAAGCTTCAAACCCTTGTTAAAGGCATCTGCTGCATCAACGTACCTCTGTGACAAAAAAGGCAACAAGAAGTTGAAAGGGGATATAGTTTAATGGAGAACAAGGATAGATACATACCTTATGTATATTAAATGCGGCACCCATCCTATAGTATGACTTAGGCCATTCAGGCCTTTCATGCATGCATTTAGTGGCATAGTTAAGCGCATTGATTCAAATCATCCAGTAGCGAATAAAGAGGCACTCATGTTGGATAGCACAACTGCATCTTTTGGAAAGATGGCCAAGGCCTATTTCCGTTACAAAAAAAGACAATCATTAAAGTAATCAACATAAGATTAAGAGTTAATATGTTGATGATGTTGAATCAATTTATCGAGGGAGTATCTACGGTCATTGGCATAAAAAGCTAGGCTCTAGCAATTTGTAATACAACCTGATAAATCATTTAATACGTTATAATGATATATTGGCATATATTACTTCCTATAGGTCCATGCACTACCGTAAAGCGGAAACATACATGTTCGGATGTCAAAATCAATCAAAAGAACTAGCAAGATGACACCAAACACCTTTAACTAGTTTCGGTTTTCATTGCAAAACTCGATACCATAAAAAGAATGATAAATTAAAATCGGACTTATAAAGGAAGATATAAAGGAAGCTTTTATCAACACCTTATATGCTCATATGTTTAAGTGAATGTGAAAATAGTTAGTGACAAAAAAAAAAGGTTACATATCTGCCAATGTAGAAATAATACTTTGTGCAAAAGACAAATAACCCAGTTGAACTCATTATACACATGATTGGTTAATTTAATAAGCCGTTATTGCTAATTTACACTAACTGACATAGGTGCCACGAAGACCAGCTAAGGTAGGGTAACTAACTCACTCCAAGAATATTTAAGTAAAACAGAAGGGGAAAAATGTCCAAATTACTCATCATTTGGATATCAAATAACCTCCAGTAAAAAAGAACTTATTAACTATATAGAGCCTTGTTCAATAACACGCAAAAGCATAACGAATTTCATCGATTAAAAAACTACATTTTTGAACCAAGTCGCTGCCATATGATACTGCTTTTCCTGGAAAGCATCTATTCCTTTGGATTTTTCCTGGTGAAATCTCTCCTTCATATGGATGTCCCTCTACCAAAGATTTTCCAAATTGTTGATAAATTCACATGCAATTTGAGACTAACAACACATTCTAATTTCTCAATTACAAATCTGCTTGTCCAGAGACATCCAAAGCCAACCGGGCTATGCTAACAACTCAAGCTAGCCCAGCCAGAGCCTAAGCCTGGGCCACACCGGTTGTCTAACCTATGTGCTTGTTGTTTTAGTTTTGGGAATACAAATTCTCGTGTGAGAAACAGTAAATAGTCCATGTACTACAATGCTTCTTATCTGACCTCAAATTATATATAGCCATCTTAAAGAGCGTCATTGAGGTTCCATTATTGATCAGTTTCTTGATCCCAATATGATAGATAGAGAATATCTACGGGAGTAGAAAGACAAAACGAAAAGATTGCAATAGAAACGTTAATCTTATTGTTTTAGAGAAAGAGTTTTACAATATTTCCGACTACTCCCTTCTCTACAGTAAATAGCATAATAACTTAAATGAAGATGAATATCAGACACAATGACTTGATAGATCTCAACTCTTAACCATATTTCCAACCACTCCCTTCTCTACAGTAAATAGCATAATAGTTTAATATTTCTTGACATCTTTTGGTTTTGAGGCTTTCTTTATTAAAAGACAAAGTGTTCGATTTTTTCTTGCGAACAATAGGGCTTTCACATTGACAACAATATGTAGGCAACTCTAAGATTCCCATAACAGCAGAACTTAATTTTTCCAAAGAGAAATAACTAACAAAAATTCTACTCAAACCAATGCTACAAACTAAAATTTAAAAGGGTAGTTAGATACATGCTTATCAAATCAACATTAGCAATCTGAAAAATCAACCTAACTCATAAACTACTACTTGCTATTCTAATTGTTAAAAGGAAAAAGATATAATACCTTCTCCATATTTAGAATCCACATCAAGCTTCAACTTCTCAATCAAGTATTTGCAAACTTCTAAACTTCCTCCTGCAGCAGCAACATGAAGAGGTCCTCCTCCCTTTTCGTCGTTAAGCTTTCCAATCGCTTCTGCTACTCCAATCCCTTCACTTGTAGCATGATTCAAAGCCAACCCTAGAAATTAATCAAACAAAAATGTAAGAAAACAATCAAAATTAAGATGAAGGATAGATGAATATTGTTTCTCTAACTCTTGAATCGATTCAACTTTCCATTGTAAGCAACATCAAACAAATCAAAATGTGGTGAGTTTGATCCTGCAAATAAAACAAGGAAAAAAGAAATTCAAAATAAAGACGAAGACGAAGACGAATAAGAAAAAGTTGAATAAGGAGTTGTAAGAGGAGACCTATTTACACTCACTAATTAACTTTTGTTTTCCACGCTCCATCAAATACTTTTGGTATACAAATTTGTAAACCAAGTACTACACTAATTATCTAGGCCGGTATCATTTGGAATCGAGTATAATGTCATGATACCAGAGTGCCTACAACCATCCATGTGGTGTATTTAGCTTTTAGTAAAATTAGTTAGCCGTTTTTACTTCAGTTAATTCTGCTTTAAGTTTTACTTGTACGGATGTAATTCTAGCACACGTGCAGTCCGTGATGCTTAGGGTTTCGTCTAGTCCCTTTCTCTTAAATAACATGTACCTGAATCGCAGTTATTATCATGAAGATTAAGTTAATGAAGGCAGTACAGTGGTACTGAGTTACTTGAATTCTTAGAGTACAATCTCTTCTTCCTTATTTACATCATAGAATAACTCAGTACATCACATTTGGTATCACCCAGTCGATTCCTCCCTCTTTTTCTACGCCATGACTGGTCCAACTATCAAAGATGTAGATACCACCCCCCGTGAACTATCTCAACTAATGAAGAATCTTACAGATCTACACACCCGTGATGCAGCAGAGCGTAAGGAAGCTACTCAACGACAAGATACCTTACTTGCTTCTTTGGTTACAATTTCTGAGGAAAACCAAGCTAAGTTTAACGCACTTATTCAAGTTATATCTAAAACACCACCAGATCCACCTGAACCTAATTCTGAAGAAGGTTCAAATAACACCCATCGAAAGAATCCTTTCAATACCTTCTCTAAAGTTCCTAAACCAGACTTCCCTAGATTTTCTGGTGACAATCCTCGTAGCTGGATCCGCAAGTGTGAAAGATTTTTTCAGATCCGTTCCACTTCTGATGAGAAAAAGACTGAAATTGATTCTTTATACTTGGATGGAAAAGATGATTCATGGTTTCTGTACTTCCTTACTGGTAAAACATTCATCTTTTGGCCTGTTTTTGTTGAAGCTATTTGTAGTCGTTTTGAAGATCTAGCAAATGATAATTATGTGGGTTGTTTTAACAAGTTATCTCAGCTTACTTCCGTTGAAGAATATTTTGAGCAGCTAAAAGCATTAATGTTGAGTAAAAATCCTCACCTTACTGAAGATTACTTTGTGTTGAGCTTTATTAGTGGATTAAAGGATGTTTTAAAGAGTTCTGTGCAGATGCACAAACCGACCACCCTTGCTCAAGCATTTTATTTGGCTAGACTACAAGAACTTGCTCTCTCATCACAATCCTCAACCTCCAAAACCATTCCATCTAAACCAACACCAACTACCTTCACTTACACCAAATTTACACCACCAAGAACACCTACAGCCCTTCCACAATGGGTATTTATCCTTCTACACCTATCCCTCAAAATTCTACACCACCACCTAAAACCCCTTATGTACCACCCATCAGAAGACTCACTTATGAGCAGATGAGTAAAAGAATAGCACAAGGCCTTTGTCAATTATGATAAAAAATACCAACCATGCCATAGATGTAAATCCCAACAATTATTTATGATGGTAGCTGACCATGAAGCAGATGATCTGGTTGCTTCACCTCCTCATGCTCCTAGTGAAGACCAACTAGTTGACTCAGATATGGAGATTTCTCTACATGCCCTTACTGGCAATGTCAATCCTGACACCATTAGGATCCCAGGATTCATTAAGAAAAGAGCCATCACTGTCCTAGTGGACATAGGTAGTACTCATAGTTTCATTGATACTGCTCTAGCAACTCAATTGGGTTGTGAAGTTCAACCAACTACTCACATGTTGGTCACTGTGGCCAATGGAGCTAAGACCACAAGTACTGGGATCTTTCCACAACTACACTGGACAATGCAACAACAACAATTTGCTACAGATTTAAGATTAATTCCTTTAGGAGGGTGTGATATAGTTTTGGGCGCTGATTGGTTGAGAACTCTTAGTGATGTCACTTTTAATCTGGCCAAGCTATCTATTTCTTTTCTTCACAAGGGTCAAGTAATAACCTGCAAGGTACTTCTACTAAACCCACTCCCATGCTACTTAGTGGTAATGCTATGAAAATTTTTATCAAGAAACATACTCCAGCTCTAGTAGGCCAATTCTTTTCTATTACAATGACTCCTCCACCTGCTACAATACCCACATCAATTCAGGAGTTGCTCAACACCTTTTCTGATGTTTTTGACGAACCAACACAATTTCCACCACCAAGAATTCTAGACCATCAAATAAATCTTAAACCAGATTCCCAACCTGTCAATCTCAGACCCTATAAATGCTCATATATACACAAGTCAGTGTGGAGTCCTTAGTACAAGAAATGTTAAAAAATGGGATTATTCAAGATAGTCATAGCCCTTTTGCTTCACCCATTCTTATAGTGAAGAAGAAAGACAACACTTGGAGGTTTTGTGTTGATTTTAGAAAGCTCAATTCCATAACTATGAAAGATAAGTTCCCTATACCTGTAATTGATGAGTTATTGGATGAATTGCATGGAGCCAGAATATTTACTAAGTTGGATTTAAGGGCAGGGTATCACCAAATCAGGGTTCATGCACCTGATATACATAAGACAACCTTCAGAACCCATCATGGCCACTATAAGTTCAAAGTTATGCCATTTGGCCTAACAAATGCACCTGCCACCTTTCAGGCACTTATGAACTCTTTATTTGGTCCCTATTTGAGAAAATTTGTTCTTGTGTTCTTTGATGACATATTGATCTATAGCCCCAACATCCAAGAACATGTTTAACATCTCTCCTTGGTTCTTTCCTTGCTCCGGGAACATGAGTTATTTGTCAAATTTTTTAAATGTTGTTTTGCTCAAGACTCTCTAGAGTACTTAGGCCACATTATTACTTCAAATGGAGTGGTTGCTGATCCCGAGAAGATTTCTTGTATGAAGTCTTGGCCTATTCCTACTACTCTTAAACAATTAAGAGGTTTCTTGGGCCTCACAGTATATTATAGAAAGTTTGTGAAGGGCTATGGTAATATTAGTAAACCTCTCACAGATTTATTGAGGAAGAATTCCTTCTTGTGGTCTCCATCAGCTGAAAATGCTTTCAAAACCCTTAAAAAGGCTATGTGCACCACTCCTGTCCTTGCCCTTCCTGACTTCACCAAAACTTTTGTTGTGGAAACTGATGCATGTTCTAGAGGCATTGGTGATGTTCTCATGCAAGATGGTAGAGCAATTGCCTTCTATAACAAACCCTTAGGGCCAAAGACTTTAGGGCTATCCACTTATGAAAATGAGTTACTGGTTGTGGTTAATGCAGTGACCAAATGGAGACACTATCTCACTGGTCACCATTTCATCATCAATACTGACTAGCAGAGCATTAGATACTTTATGGAGCAGAAGATTACCACTTTAATGCAACAAAAATGGCTCATCAAGCTTTTGGGATTTGATTACACAATTCATTACAAAAAATAGTTGGATAACAAAGCTGCAGATGCTCTTTCAAGACTTCTTCATTCTGATTCCACACCAACTTGCAGTGCTATGGCCTTATCTGCTCCAGCTTGGACTCAAGATATTATCAATAGTTACACCAATGATGCAGTGGCCTCTTCTCTTATTCTACAACTCTTGGTTAACCCATCTGCAGTCCCTAACTTCACATACTTGGAGGGCATTCTAAGATTCAAGGGGAGAATTTATATAGGTACCAACTCTAACTTGAGGCAACACCTTCTGCACTTTATTCATTCAACTGCCATTGGGGGTCATTCTGGTATTCATGGTAGTTATGTTAGAGCTAAAACATACTTTTACTGGAAAGGTTTAAAGCAAGACAACTTGATGTTGGTCAGCCAGTGTGAGACTTGCCAACAAAACAAACTTGATCATCAACACCCTGCTGGACTCTTACAACCACTTCTAGTCCCTACCTAGGATTGGCAGCACATTAACATGGATTTCATTGGGGGCCTTCCTAAGTCACATAACAAAGATGTTATAATGGTGGTAGTGGACAGATTCACCAAGTATAGTCATTTTATTGGTCTTACTCATCCCTACACAGCTATCACAGTGGCTCAGGAGTTTTTGAATACTATCTTTAAGCTGTGTGGACTTCCCAAACAATTGTTTCTGATAGGGACAAGGTTTTTACAAGCAAGTTTTGGCAGGAACTTTTCAGAACTTTGGGCACTCATCTTTCTATGAGTACAGCTTATCACCCTCAGTCAGATGGCTAATCTGAAAGAGTTAATACTTGCTTAGAAGGCTACTTGATATGCATGACAAACCATAATACAAAATAATGGTTTCAGTGGCTTCCATTGACTTAATGGTGGTACAACACCAACTATCACACCAGCTTGAAGATGTCTCCATTTCAAGCCATATATGGGTATGTACCACCTCATTTGGCTTTTCCTACAACATCTAATACCTCTCGTAGCTTCGTAGAAGAATATTTACAAAGAAGGGATGTCGTTTAGACATTCTCAAAGAGAATTTTCATAAGGAACAAGAAAGAATGAAGTGGTTTCTTTGACAAGAAAAGAACAGATAGGTCATTCCTTGTGGGTGATCTTGTTTATTTGAAGTTACATCCTTATAGACATACTTTTATGGCCCTGCGCAAGAACTTCAAGTTATCTGCCAGATATTATGGACCCTTTCCTGTGCTGCAAAGAATTGGTGAAGTTGCTTACAAACTACAGCTGCCCCCAAACTCCAAGATACACCCAGTGTTCCATGTGTCCCAGTTGAAGAAGAAAATAGGCGCCTCTGCAACTACTGCTCCTTCACTGCCATTGGTGGACTCAGAGGGTGAAATCATACTCAAACCAATCGCCACCTTGGACTCCCGCCAGATTTTTCGACAGGGAACGACAGTGCAACAACTGCTGATTCAATGGTCTCACACTACGCCGGCTGATGCTACTTGGGAGGACTTATCGCATGTCAGAGCACACTTTCCACACTACCATCCTTGAGGACAAGGATATTCTGAAGGGGGAGTATTGTCATGATACCAAAGTGCCTACAACCATCCCCTGGGTGTATTTAGCTTTTAGTAAAATTAGTTAGCGTTTTTTACTTAATTACTCGCTTTAAATTTTACTTGTACGGATGCAATTCTAGCGCGCGTGCAGTCCGTGATGCTTAGGGTTTCGTCTAGTCCCTTTCTCTTAAATAACCTGTACCTGAATCGCAGTTATTATCATGAAGATTAAGTTAATGAAGGCGCAAGATAAATACCGAGTTACTTGAATGCTTAGAGTACAATCCCTTCTTCCTTATTTACATCATAGAATAACTCAGTACATCACATATAAGTGTGGCTCATTTCGAAATTTCAGGTGGACTCATGCTAATCTGACATCTCTTAGGTACAACACATATACAAACAACGGGTTCACTGGTATTTTCTTTGAGGCATTTTATCAAGCAACACATCGACAAACATATATCTAAGCTAGAATGATGAACTGTTTGTTGTCTTTTTGGAGCATTGAACATCACCTACGTATCTAATGATTAACAGGAAGAATATTAAAAGGAATCGTAAGAAAGAAAGTCCATTGCCTTGGTTGTTAAAAAGACGTAACGTAAACACGATGGGTTTTTAGAAAATAGGGTTTGCTAACAATCGAAGAGCAACTTTTTGAAAACGGTGGAGGAGGGTGGTGGTCGTGGTTTGAACGAGGATGGTGGTGACGGTGAGAGTGAGATGTATTGAAATTGGAAGTTGGGATAAATTGAAAATTGAAATTGGGATTTTTGATTGGCAATGGTGGTGTTGCTTTGGTGGTTTTGGCAGAGCCGAGGCGGTGGTCTTTGGTGGTAGTAGCTCAGAATTAGCAATAGTGTTGGATATTTTCAATATCTTAGAAAATAAAATGGTTTTCTGTTTTGGTTTGCCACTATGATGGGGAAGTGTTCTGTGTTGGATAAACACAATGGATGTTAGTTGGAGATGAAGAGGCACCTTTAATAGGTGTGATGGATCGTAAAAGACACAACCATTCCCAATAGACATCTTATGTGTCTTTTGGAAGTGAAGAGACATCTCCAATAGGCATGAATATCCCTATAAGTAGTGAAGGTATTCTCCCATTCTAAACAATCAATTCAACCTGTTTTGTCTCTTTCTAAAGCATCATCAGAATTCTTTCTAGTGTGTTCTTGATTGGGTCAAGGGGTGCAAACCTTGAATCCAATTTCTCTGTTGTAGGGCTTTCATTGTATCCTCGCAGCATTATTTCGCATACATTAGGTAATCGCCAATTGATATTGAGAGGGTAGAAATAATCGTCTAAAAGAAATCTTATGAGCCTTGAAAGTTTGGAGTACAACAATTTCTTTTAGTGTTATCATCCTCTGTTTTTACCCAAATTTTCCAACAAATAGTAATTGTGTAATTCAATGTATGAGTTGCAACGAAGGTGTTCTTTGACCGGGAGGTCGTGCTAGTTGTGGCAGAGGTGTGTAGCGCTAGCGGAGGTGGTGTAAGTGCTGGCGGTGTTGGGGAGAAGATGGTTGTAGCAGTGCAACATAAATGACAATAATTGTGAAATTTAATGTATTGGCCCAACTTTGTAATTAGATTTATTTAATGGGGTATTCCCGTCCAAAGAAAAAGTAACCAAAGTTGTTGGGACACCAAAAAGGGTGCTTTTCTTTATTATTGTTGTTTGTTACCCATAGACTCACACATAATACAAAAAAAAAGAAATAATGACCCAATATATAATTACGGGCCATCTTGTGGGAATGCGTTGCGACAGGCATTATACAATTTATCGCCATATTTCTGGAAATGAGCCGCGAAGCATTCCTCACCAGCATTGAGGATATCATCGCAACACGCTCTATATGGCTTTAACGCCTCAGGATTAATCCAATAACCATCTATAATATTTGAAAGCATTGCCGCGAAACACCCAACACAACTAACAGCAATGCTTGGGACTGCTGTTACACAACCCAAAAACGATTCGGTTGAAATCTGCCCATCAGTACCCATACCAGCAACACCATAGATGGCCAAGCCATTTTCTTTGAGGCGTTTGGTTCTTGCAGTTGGCTATCAGCAGTTGTTGTTGTTGCAGAAGTAATCGATGCCAACATACTCACCAATGCTGCAAATATCACAACGATCAATAAAACTGTATTCCTCATCTTATGATAATAATAAGAAAATAGTACTACTTATTAGAATTTTCTGTAACAAGAAGAATAAGAAATAAATTTAAACTTATGCATCGGAAGAAGAAACAGTGGCGGTATTTATAGATTACATCACTGCCAAAGTACATTGAGTCATAAAGGAAGATATACTAATTAAACGAAAACGTCTGTTTTCTGGGAAATAAATGCATTTAATAAAATGAACGTCTTCCAATTGAGTTATATCTTTTCAATAAAGGGTGGCAACCCCTTATTTCTTTTTCTTCAAGAAATAAGTGGCACCTTGTTTATAAAGATGCAAGTGATTGCCCCGTCACTACTTTTAGGAGCTTTAGTTTCTCTAATGTGGTTTGACGTTCCGTACTTGGTATTAACGAATTTTCTCCGAAGGGCTTCAGGTTCAGCATTATATCTTGACCGCCATTTTGTCAAAAGAACTTTGTTGATCGTTTTTCTGAGTCACTTGATCCCTAGACCTCCCATTTCTTTTCTGCTTGCAAACCTTTTTCCATTTCGCCGGATGAAGTTTCTTCTTCGCGGTAGACTCATCCAACAAAAAATTCCTGAAAATTCTTTTCATAGTAGCAAAAAGGCAAAACATGTACAATATAACTTCTATAATATAATAGGCATGTGACCAAAAAATAATTATTATTTTAACGGGTACCTAGCTCAGCTGGTCATCCCCGTTCCCCGAAGTTTCATGCGTTCCAGGAGGTCACAGGTTCGAGCCCCCAATGGCGTAATATTGCAGAAATTAACATGGAAGGTAGGGTTAGTTTGCCCCCTTGTGACACAATCTCAGCCCCCTTCCGCTTTGGCTCCCTTGGCTAGGTTACCCATGAGGCTCGCTAGTAGGCGAATAAAATATTATCGATAATATAATAAATTATTTTAAAAATTATATATTGATCAATATATTATTTAAAAAGGTAAAAAAATATATAATTATTTTAAAAAATTATTCCTACCTTGGAGGTTGAATAATACTTGCTTGTAGGGTTAAGCTAAGTATCGACTAATTTTGTAAAAATATTATATTATTGACTAACTGCAATACAAATACAAGCACAACACTTCAATACTACTCAACGTGGCTCCAAGTACTTTGACTGCATTACGAACTATTGGGATGAAATACAATTTGATTTGAATTTTAAAGAAAAACAAATAAACATTAAATCGTGTTTTGAGAGCTCTATCTAGTGGGACCAGAAAATTCTAATATTCCGCCTCTATTAGTAAATGAAAGCTCTAATATGGATATGAATTTGTTATATTGATGGTAAAACTTAAACTCTCGATTGCATTCAACCTAACTAATGATTTACAGACTATAAATTACTATGGTTACCACACAATAACTATTGAGGGACTGTAAATTTTGTTTCCTTCGGACACCTTCATTAATGCTGGATGGTACAGAATTCTGGGGGGATTGACAAAGTCAAATAGTGGAACCATAGTCCGATGATTGACCAGGAAATCCAGTTGCACAGTTGAAGCCGTGTAAGTGGAGTATGTCCCAGCAGAAGAGCAGAATCAGAAGCCCATGTCAGAAGGAAGAGGAACGAAGATATGCAACTCGAGAACATTATTGAGCAATGTGTTGGGTGACACCACATTTTCTGGTGAACAGCCCGGTGGTGTTACTAGAGTGTTGTTAAGCGCTATTATTTCAGTAAAATCTAAAATCTTACTGCACCAACTTCTGATTGGTGAGCTGATTGTTTCAGAACTTTGATTTCCATCAACTCCTGATAATTTGAGGTGTGATTACTTCTATATCATGTGAGTTACACAACAATAATGATGAATCCGTGGAACTTTTACTCATAAAGATTTAGGAGGACAATACTGCGGATTGAAAACGTATCTTCTATCCAAACCTACTTCTCATAAATAAGGGCCGCATAATTAACATGACAATCTAGTCGACGCACATTCATGTAGGACACCACTGTGCATATATATCATTAACAAAAGCAACATTTGTTTAGACTAAATATATAAACTAGAGGCAGCAGCAAAGACATTCTCCTGCTTTGCTCCTCTCCTTCCTCCAATGTGTCACTCCCTCCGCCTTCATCCCCAGCATGTGTACCATTCTTCAATTTCAGCACGCTCTTTCATTGCCTCAGCTAATTGTAATTCACGGAGTTTCTTCCTTTCTTCAGGTCCATATACTTTGGGTTTTATTTTAGAGATCTTTTCCACATAAATTTTCCATCTACCAACATCTGTGCACACTTCCTCCTCAGTAGGACCCTTACCCTTTTCTGTAGCTCTCTTTGTGGCCTGGGCAAATCATTCGGTTTCATTCGGGCATTTATGAAATTCCATCTTACTGGCCTGGGTTCCAATCGGACATTTACGACATTCGAATCTAACTGCGTCTGGAAACAGAAGAGAACGAGCTAGACGACTTAGTAATAAAACCGCAGGAACTATTTCAGCGCATTAATAGGGGAATTGATATACTAGGGTCACTTTTTAGATTTATGACGAGTTAAAGACATGATAGAAAATAAAATCTAGTGCTTGCTGTGTGTAAATTTAAAAAGGGTGAATTCCAGCAAGCACTACTGGATCATGCATGTATTGCAACTATAAGAGCATAGAGACATAGATTTACATGTGGCATATGAGATCATTCTGATTATTATCGAAAAACAATCCGAAACCCTGAACACAACAGAAACTTTAAAAAAAAGTTGAGGAAACACATAATTGGAATTTCTTACTTGCAGGATCACATACCTGATACGGCCGGAAGAGCAACGTACGTCTGGTGCAAGTGTGCAGTCAGCATCCTATCAGACAAATAATAATGAACAGTGTATTAATGCATGATCACAATACTGCAGATTGAAAACATATCTTGTACTCATAAGTAAGGACATAATGTGAATGTCTGATTGACAACAACAGTTGGAGTCTAAGAGATGCTAGAAAATCAAAACTAGTGCTTGCAAAACAATAATCCGTGCGAAAAGCGTCTGTGTGGAAATTCAAAAAAGGGTGAATTCCAGCAAGCACTACTGGACTACTGAATCATGCATGTATTCAAATTGTATGCTGAAAATGAATTGCATCTATAAGAGCATACAGAGATAGATATACATGTGGTATAAGAGATCATTCTGATGATTATCGAACAATAATTCGAAACCCTAGAACACAACATTGGTCAGGAACTTTGAAGAAAACGTTGAGGAAACTAGATGAATTTCATACATAAAAATAGACAAACCCTAGAACACAAAATCAAACAGAAACTTGAAAAAAGTTGAGGAAACTTGGACATGATTGGAGTTTCTTACTTGCAGGATCCATATGATTGGAATTTCTACTTGAAAAAAAATTACCCCCTAAGCCTGTAGAACTCGAAATCCAATCTCTGAGGAGAAATATTTGCCAAGCAATGTGGTAATGTTGCGGATATCCCACAGAAGTTAAAATGAAAATGGATAGCAGGATACAAAAAAAAAACCGTGGTCGGCAGGATTCGAACCTGCGCGGGCAAAGCCCACATGATTTCTAGTCATGCCCGATAACCACTCCGGCACGACCACATTGTTGTGCTGTTCAGAACACATCAAATACATCATAGATTAAAATTAATGACAATAAAAACCTGCTTTCCGCCCAAATCAATAACTAAGAACTTGACAGGGGATTTTATCATCAAGCACACCCTTCTGGGGAACCAATTACAGAAAGATAGAGATGAGATAGAGAGAAAGAATCAGCGCGTTCATGCGATTAATAACATCAGACATGGTCCAAAGTAATTTAAGCAGAAAATCTATTTAAGGTTTTAAAAGCATTGAAGGGATCCACCAAGAATGTAACTTGTAAAATAACCGGGCAGTTTAGTTGCAAAATCATGAACTCACATTATAATTACACTGTTCCAAAAAGGAAAAGTATGGCAGGCGCATGGATATTATTATGTAGTAAGGCTTAGGCTAACCCCTATGGCCTAGATTGAGCTGCTAGATTGGCAGTTAAGTGTTGCAATTCAAAAAAAAAAAAGTGTGGTGTAAAAGTTAACACTAGTTCTCTCTCCTAGCAAGTGCTCGCAGTTCAACTAGCAGCGAGATTGAAGCGCTGAATGGTTCAGCGCTCAAAAAGTGTCATTTACGCTGAATGGTTAAGCGCTCACAAAAAACACACTGATCACAAAAATCACAAAATTTGATTTGAGGGCTGAAATTTATAGCGTTGAATGGTTCAGCGCTCAAAAAGTGACCTTTACACTGAATGGTTCGGCGCTCATAAAACTCACAAAAATCACAAAATTTGATCTGACGGCTGAAATTTAAAACGCTGAACCAAACAGCGCTAGACAGTGGTGCCAGATGACGTGGACTGCTAATATAGCTGCTAGATTAGCACTCCCATATGACTTAGAAGGTTTCCCTAGCCGACGGGATTGCAACCAACTCTGAGTTCAATCATAGTGTGACTCACATTCTGGTCTCTCTGATATCCATAGTATGTGTAAGGCTTCCCATGCAAACCCAAAATTACACCCAAACATTGCATTTGATTGAGAACAACGTTGATTACGTTCTCTTCGTAAAGTTCACTTCTAAGCCTTTTGATAACAAATGCCACTGGCACTTCCCCTATTTCTTCATTAACGTTAGACCTAGACAAATATAATTTTGATGATTACCTTGAACTCGTTTATTTGTTAAGAGGGATAAAAATGTCATAAAGGTTGACATAGTCAATAATATTATCGAAAGTCAAAACACCGTCACTCTTCGTAATTTGCCAACGGTTTTATCAACCCTTATCTCGCTTTTACTCCAACCCAATGACTGATGTTCATCTCCTCTTTCTTGTTGTGACTATCATTCTTCTTTTTAATAGCCATACGTGAAAACATCTATCCCCTCTTTCTTATTGTGACTACTAGTTGAGGCGTATTGCTGGACTCATCGTCGTGCAAGTGAACAATTTGGTATAGAATGAGCACAAACCACCTTGAAAACTGCATCCGTTAAAGGCGCTAACTTCCCATATCCTTAAGTGCATAAGGATTGTTGTTGGTGGCTTTATTAGGTACTACAACTAGCGTGTGAGAGATCTCCACTGCTTTCTGCAACCATACTAGACTTTCTCTTTTTTGTGATTTGCTCGACAGATATAATCATTCTTCATGTGTCAGCATTAACCTTGTTGTCCATAGAAGCTGATGAGGTGGTACTGAACACTGCTTGTTGTGTAATCAAAAAGCTCTTCAGCTGCTTTCGTTGCTACCTGATTATTAGATAAACTGTGTGTTAGTCAAGTCAACCTTAGTTGACTTGACCTGTCTTTGTAATTGTGAGTGTGTGAGAAGTCTCGTGGTGTGTAATAACACTACAACATGATTGGTCATAAATATATAATCATAAATCTTGTAAGAGATTATCTTTTTCAATACAACCTTTACCCGCTTCTCATGGTATATATCAGTGGGAACGATCCAATTCTAAAAATTTCTAAACAAATTTTCACTGCAAATAATCTTTCACAAATAAACTTTTCAAATAGACATGAATCACCAACATCTTTTCTCATACAATTTTTTACGATTCAAATCATTCTTGTCCTGGTTTGAGGTTAAGATTTTCTATCAAGAACAATAATCAAGATATGTCTTCAGTTTTCTTGGTTCGTCATCAACAAATATCTGCTTCTGGTGGTTCATGTCCGCAATTACTTATCAACGAAGACGAAAAATGGCAAGTTGTTCCGCTGCACAAGATGGTAACTCCCTCAATTTTACTCTACCATTCTCAAATATAGCAAATTTTGTTTCGAGCAAACTTGATTCAACAAATTTTTTACTCTGGCGTGACCAATTTGAGTCTATTCTGATTTCTACTGATCTGTATGGATATGTTAACGGTGATGTAAGGGAACCTTCTAAATATAATGTTTTCAATGAGAATTCGATTTTAAATCCACAATGGGTCTATTGAAGAAGGTAGATTCTTTTGTTATGAGTTGTTTAAAGGCTACTTTTACACCTTCTCGTATCCTGGAGATGTGTTAGGTTTATCAATTGCAAGAGAAATTTGGTCTTTCCTTGAAGTAAGCTTTAGGAACCAATTTGCGGCTAGAAAGAGCATGTTAAGGAATCAGTTGTTTAATGTGAAGAAAGGGAATCTCGGTATTCTTGTATATCTACAAAATTTGAAGACCATAGCTGATTCTTTAGCAACAATTGGAGAAAGGGTTTCTAAGTCTGATTTGGTTATGTATGTGCTGAATGGATTAGGAAGAGAGTATGATAATTTTGTGATCTCAAAGACAAAATAGGAAGTACCTTTTACTTTTGCAGAAAGTTAAAACCCAGATTACTAAATCATGAGCAATGGCTTGTTTCTCAACATCAAGACTCCAGCTTTGATTTTTGATGCTCAAAATTCTTCAGACTTTATTCAAGAAATGTCAGTTCAGAAATATGTCTACCGGTGCCGAAATAGCAAGGGTAAGAATAAGGGTTCATGAAATAGATATAATAACAAGAATTCAAAGCAAAGCTATAATGTCAACAATAACAAGAATACTTCAACTTAAAGGCCTAATGCTTCTTGGCGAAGGTAGTTCAAGTGTTCACGGGTAGGAGGGACTATTCTCGTGTAGAATGTCAAATTTGCAGAAAGAAATGGCACTATGCTAGTAGGTGCCACTTCAGGTATTATCCACCAGCATATGGTTCAAGTTCAAACAATGGGAATGTGACAGCAAATGTAGCATAACGGTCAGCTTTTACTTCAATATGTGAAGATTTGAGTTATTCTCGGTCCTTCTACTTCTACTAACCTTCACAATGGCTTGGCCGATTCCGTGCCACAACTCATATTACCGGTGATGATGCTCTTTTAAAAATATTTCTACCTATAAAGGAAATGAGCAAGTGCAAGTGGGCAATGTAAGTCTCTTGTGATTACTTCTACGGGAAAATCTAGTATTCAAACACCTAAAACTAGCTTTAGGTTGAACACTGTTTTACTAGTACCAGCTATAAAGCATAATCTTCTATCCATTTCTAGGTTTACAAAGGATAATCATTGTTATTTCAAGTTAACTCCAACAACATATGAGATTAGAGATCTTTCTACACATGTCTTGCTTTCTCATGGTACTCGTAGTTAATAATCTTTATCCAATTCAAAATTCTATTATATCTTTCATTTCTAATCTTGCTTTGTCTCCATGCTATTTATTCTCCTTCTCATATATGGCATAACAGATTGGGTCATCCATCCAGTCATATTGTTCAAAAGCTACATTCCTCAAAGCATATTGTTTTAACAACTCATCATTCTCGTCTCCTTGTGTGATCCATGTCAGCTTGCTAAAACCAAAAGACTACCCTTTTATTTGTCTCGATTCTCATGCAAACAAACCATTGGTTTTAATTCATTGTGATGTTTGGGGTCCAACAATTCCTTTTTTTGAATGGTTATAGGTACTATATTGTATTCATAGATGATTATAGTATGTTCAATTGGATTTATCAATGGAACTCAAAATTTGATGCCTCTAAATGCTTTACTCATTTTAAAACTCATACTAAAAATCAATTTTCTACAAAAATTGTTTCTTTTCAAGTAGATGGTGCTGTTGAATTAGTGAAAGGTCGTTTCAAAACAATACTTGAACAGAGTGGCATTCTAGTTAGAATTTCTTGCCCAAAAACACCAGAGCAAAATGGTTTAGCTGAGAGGAAGCATAGACATATTAGTGAGATGGGTAATACTCTATTTTTTAATACTTCTTGTCCCAAAGAGATGCGGTATGATGCTTTTTTAACTGCCACATACCTTATTAATAGAACTCCAACAAAAATTTTACAATTCAAGCCTCCTTTTGAAGTTTTGTTTGGTTCTGTTCCAGCTTATTCTTTCTTGAAAACTTTTGGTTCAATTTGTTATCTACATTGACTCATCTTAGAACTGATAAACTTTCTCCTAAATCAGTTAAATGTGTCTTTCTTGGATACATCTCTTTGTACAAGGGATACAAATGTTACAATCCTCTCTCTAGAAAAAATTATATTTCTAGAAATGTTATTTTTGATGAATCTACATTTTATTACTCTGCTTCTATGCATGTTTCTTCCACTGCATCTAGTGATTCTTTACCAATTCAACTTCCATATACTTCAGATAATGTTTCTCCTTCTACCACTATGGTTACTAGAGCTCAAAAAGGCATTTCTAAACCTAAATTATTTCCAGATCATGTTTCTCATGTTTCTATCAAGTATCATATTTCCTCTACTTTTGCTTCATTATTAACTACAGTTATTGAGCCAAAATCATTTAAGCAAGCAACGAATGATCCAAAATGGCATGTGTCAATGAAAGATAAATATGTTGCATTAAGAGATAATGATACTTGGGATTATGTTGCTCCAGAACCTCATATGAACATTCTGGGATCTAAATGGGTGTATAAGGTTAAGCAAAAATCTGATGGTACTATTGATAGATTAAAGTCTAGATTAGTAGCTAAGGGGTATAACCAACATGATGGTATTGATTATAATAAACATTTAGTCCTGTAGTTAAATCCACTACTGTGAGAGTTGTTTTGTGCATGGTTATAACATATAATTGGCAAATAAGGCAGTTGGATGTAAGTAATGCCTTCTTACATGGATATTTAGATGAAGATGTCTATATATATGTCTCAGCCACAAGGGTTTATAAGTCCTGATTATCCATCAAATTATGTTTGTCATCTTAAGAAAAGTCTACATGGTTTGAAACAAGCACCTAGAGCTTGGTTTCATAGATTTAGTTCTTTTCTTCTTACTTATGGTTTCAAAAAGGCAGTTTCTGACAATTCTATGTTTGTGTTCTCTTCTCAACAAGGAATGCTTGTTTTATTGTTGTATGTGGATGATATTTTGTTGACTAGAAGTTCTCCACAACTGATTGATGCATTGATTGTTTCTCTTAAGAAAGAGTTTGTTATGAAAGAATTGGGCACTTTGGGATTATTTTTAGGTATTGAAGCTGTCAGGGATAGTGATTTTATTGTTTTGACTCAAAAGAAGTATACACTTGAATTGTTGTCAAAAGCTAATATGACTGATAGTAAACCATGTGATACTCCAGTAACTAAGGGAGAAAGAGTATCCATACATGATGGTACAAAATTAAAAGATCCTACTGAGTTTAGAACTATTGTAGGAAGTTTGCAGTACTTGACAATTACAAGACTTGATATTTTCTTTGTAGTCAATTATGTGTCACAATTTATGCATTCACCCACGTATATACATTTTCAATTAGTTAAGAGAATTCTCGAGATATTTAAAAGATACTATTGGTTTAGGAATCACTCCGAGAAGAGATAGTTTGAAGAATTTAAAAGCATATACGTATTCAGATTGAAGTGTGTCATTCAAGATACAATGATATCAACTTATGGATATGTCGTATTTTTGGGTTCAAATTTGATTTCTTGGTCTTCTAAGAAACAACCAATCAAGCTTTCTAAGTCTTCACTGGTCGGTATAAATGCTTGTCTCAGGCTTCGCAATTGAAATGGCATGTTGATTTGTTATCCGAGTTACATATTACTCGTTTCAACTCCAACATTACTTTTTGTGATAATACACGTGCCTTGTCTCTAGCTTCTAATCTCGTTTTTCATGCGAGGACCAAGCATATAGAAATTCAATATCATACCTACTAGAGGGAACTAGTGGAGAAGGGTTTTTAAAGTTGCAGCATATCTCAAGTGAAGATCAGATAGCAGATATTTTTACAAAAGGTCTTTGTTTTCCTACTTTTGCCAGGTTATTGCATTCGTTGATGCATACAGCTTCACAGTCAATATCATACCGTGGGGGAACTAGTGGAGAAGGGTTTCTTAAAGTTGCATCATATCTCAAGTGAAGATCGATAAAGCGTATAATTTTACAAAAGGTCTTTGTTTTCCTGCTTTCTCCAGGTTATTGCATTCCTTGATGCATACAGCTTCACAGTCAGTCTGTGCTTCTGCAGATTCTTCATCACCAAGATTTCATAGCTACTTAGTATTAGATAAACTGTGTGTTTTCGATTTGTGCGCTTTTTTGGTTTGCTACTTCAGCCTCACCAAGACTCTTCAATCTACTTCAGTTGTTTCGCATCATCTCGTTGCTTTACTCATCTCGCCCACTCTTTTGCGTTTTTCTCGGTTCATCCGTATTTTCGCTTTATTTTGTGTCTCAGACATCACAAACTGTTTAGTCTAGCCCTTAACAGTTTGAGGGGGTGTATTAGATAAACTGTGTGTGTTAGTCAATTCAACCTTAGTTGACTTGACTTGTCTTTGTAATTGTGAGAAGTCTGTGTGTGTGTAATAACACTACAACATGATTGTTCATAAATAGCTAATCATAACTCCTGTAAGAGCTAGCACTATGGAGGGGTTCATCCCCTCCCTATCCCTCGAAAACCCAAATACTCATGTGCTATGGTCTCCCAAATCCCTACTCATGTAGGGATATTCACCCCTTTCCCTACACGGAGGATTACATCTGATCCCGCTTGTAGGAAAGGGAAACCACACGGCTACTGAGTAGCCGTATTTTTTTACGCTTTACGAATACTTTCGCAGTCGTATTATCATGATACGCCTACTCGAAAGAGTCAAAGTTTTGAAAAAATATTTGTTTGACATTTTCTTGTTTACACCTCTCTCACACCCGATCCTAACCATCCATCATTAATAACGGCTCTATCTTCTCCACTGTCGGATCCCAACGGTCATTTATTCAAAATCCTCTATAAATACTACTCTAATTCTCTACTCAAACCACATCAAATCAATTTCTTCTTTTTACATCAATTGATTTCTTCACTAAAATCTCTCCAATTTATTTTTTGTTTAAGTAATAGATTTAAATTTTGTTTTGCTCAATAATGTCGGAGACTCAGATGCAAAAAAGGAAACATAGAACGAAATTTAGTACTTTGAAAGATCATCACATTCTTACTCAAGTACATTGATCTCGGTTATAACGGTTATCAAGATAAGGAAGATTTTTGGGAAATCCTTTTGGGCGAAGGTATATAACCAATATTGAAAAGATTATGGGAATCGGAAGAGAAGAAGTATTCAACAAATTCATGATAGGTACCAGATTATCCAAAAAGCCGTTTGCGATTTTATAGCTATTCAACAACGGATCTTCAATGCCATCCATATTAGCATGTCCCCTCTACAATTTGTAAGTATTTTAGAATTGCTTTCGTACAAAACTAAATTGAATGATTTTAAATTACAACAATAAGTATGTTGCGTTGTCTTATGGTAGCACGAAGTCGTTAAAGCGCGTTATTTTGAGGAAAAGGGTGAATCATTCACATTTGATGAAAGCTATAATTTCATGGTATCCAAAATTCCAAAGTATCAATCGCCGAACAATTCATTTGCTTCATCCAAAGTGAAGATTGAAAGTTTAATAAATGTTAGTGTAGATTTTGTGGGTAAATCTCTAAAACCCTCACGAGACTATTACTCATTCAATAGGGTCACCTAGGGTTTAAAGGCTTGTTGCACGTGCTAAGTGCAATCGTGATTACTACGACAAGTGACTTGGTTTTTTATTCAATGGTTCTGAACTTGTTGTCTATTGTGGAATTTTAGTTTTTATTTATGTTAAACTTTAATTAAATAAAAGATAGAACATCATATCATATATAGATTGCAACAAGACTAAAAGATAAACGATTACATTAATTTAAGATAAAACATTCAAATATAATCATTCTTCAAGATAAAACATAAATATAAGATAAAACACTCAAATTTAATCATTCTCCTGGAAATTTATTCCGAAGACTTGATCAATATATGATTGATAGGTGTCTAAAGCACCTAATTTTATATCTAGTATTTATGCTTTCTTTGCTATTATCCTTGTGAATTGCATCTCTTATGTTTGGTTTTGAGTTTATTAGGTGCGATGGAGTCATTATGAGCAAAATAAGGAGAAATTAGCCATTTGGAGCGAAAAAGGCAACAAGTTCAATTCACTGGCAATATTTGGAGCAATCTAGGCTATGCAAGTTGAGTTGAACTTGGAATAGGTTGTCAGTTCCCTGAAACTGACAAGCCACATGAAATCTGGTCGACCCTTATCTCTGTAGTGGGTGCCTATATCCATATTCATTCCTACACAAGACTTTAGAATTTAGAGAATAAGCATTCATTTCTTCTTACGCCTAAAACCAACAATCAACCGAGATTGGAGATCGAGGAATTCACGTAAAAGAAGAAGTTCAAGGCGTGCGTTGTAAATTGATGAAGGGTTAGTTTGAATTGAGAAATTGTTTGAAGAAGGATTTAATGGAGTCGAGAATCCATAGAGTTAGGGTTTGAAATCAGTGATGTTGATTTGAGAAACTAAGAAGAAATTGTAAACAGGGTGATGCTGGTTTGAAGCAAGAGAGAAATGGGTTTGAGTTGGTTTCTGTTAAGCAAGGAAGAATCCATACATGGTTTGAAACTCTGATGCAAGAATTGAATGTTTGAGCGAACGAAACTGAAATTGAGATGTCGCCGATTGTGGAGATGAATGAATGTGATTTCGAATTGTTTTATAATATTGAGTGAATGGGTCTTGTGTTGAATGTGAAAATGTTTACAGGGAAGGAGATGGAATGGTTTAAGAATGAACAACAAGTTCAATGTGTATCACCAGCTTCTGGCATACAAGGTGTTTGTGAAAATCCCTGAGTGATCACCCTTGTAAACTCGCCGGTCACGACCGCCTCCCTTAGTTGTGTGTAGCTACAAGCCATAGTTCAAGGGTTGTGTACGAGAGTTATTAGGCAATGGTCAGATATGTCTAGTGACCAAGTTCAAATGCATGTAATGCCACCAAGATGTGTTTCGCCGCCTTTGTTCCAAGGAGAAGTAGCTCGAGTTCAGGTTACGGTTCAAGCACAAATTCAGCAGGTTCTTGCCGCAAAGACAATGGGCTAGGACTTGATTTAGAAATCAGATAAACAGAGAAGTTGGCTGAGTTATGGAGGTGATACTACGGTGAAGGGGTTACTAGTATTGGAGGCTTGTACACAGTGAGATGTTGGTGGTTGAGCTTACGAAGATGAAAGTAATGGGTTTGTTTGAGCTGGTACTGGAGAACTCAGAGATGGTCAAGCCAAGGAAAGTGGTGTTGCAGATGGCTTGAGCTGCTGCCAACAGTTGGAGTTTCTTGATGATGTTTGTTGCTGCAGGGAAGGAGGTGAACTATGAAGTGGATCTGGTGCAGTTCAATGCCAAAACAACAAGTTGTTGCCTTGATTTAATGGGCACCGTGGGTTGCAGGAGGAGACGACAAGTAAGTGTTGTCGCCGCCAATGGGAAATGATCGCAGTGAGGTAATGAGCATAGAATGGAGCTGAACTAGGGGTGTTGCAATAGTTCAGTTTATGTAAAGGTGTTGACAAGATGGGTTCACTGGCTGAGGTTAGAGTTCATGGTGGTGATGGCCAAAGACCTGAAGTGCAATGGGATTTGCGATGGCTCTGGTGTTGCTGACGGGATTGCGGTGGAGCTGATGCAGTCTCTGAAGTGCTGTTGGCTGGCATGAGATGGTGGTTACAGCTGGGAATTGGTGCTGGTAGTTGCATTTGAGCAAGAACAACACTTGGAATGAGTTGCTGCTGTCGAGATTGCAGGGGTGTAGCTGGAGTTTGAAGCAGTAGGAAGGGATTTTGGAGTGAATGGAGTTGATTATAGGCTGTGTTATAGCTACAGGCAGGGATAGAAGGTTTGAATATGTGGTGCATTCGAGAAATTGAGATGGAAATGCATTTGGCAGAGAGGGGTTTGAGGTTTGAACTTAAGCCATGAAGAAATTGTGTGGTTGCAATGGCTTGAGCCAGGGTGTCGTTGCAGGTGTGTTGTTGTCTTCCATGGCTCTGATGCAATAGCTTTGCAATGGCCGGAGTTGATATGAGTTATGGCCAGAGTGGTGAATGGACTGATTAAATTGTGCATGAATGAATGAAAGAAAGTGCCGGAATGGCTTGAGCAGCGATCTTTGTGTGTTTGTGGTTAAATGAAGGGAGCATGACAAATGCAAACACAACAAATGGTGTTGTTGGTTTGACCAAGTTTTGGCAAGTGAGATGAATGGTTTATGTGGATTGTGCATGGATTGAACACGGGAATGTGCAGTGCTGCAGTGAGCTGCAAATGAAAGCTGCAGAAATTATGCGAAAACACAGCGAGAATGGCGTGCCGGTGGTACCAGCCCGGGATGCCGGATTTGAGCTTAGAGTATGGATCATAATATTTCACCGAATCATGAAGGGGGTATGAGTCGGATGCAAGAGTCGATCAATGGATATATGAGCTACAAGTCACGCTTTTGGGTACGTTTTCGCAAGAAATAAGTTGGGTTAGATGGTTTTTTGTGAATATATGAACATAGAGAAGGAGAGATGAGTTGCAGGAAGTACATATTTGCCTTGTGACAGTTTCAGTAGCCGGAGGCAGGTTCAAGCGGCCAGAGACGATTTTCCGACGACCGGATTCCGGCGACCGGTGACCGGATTCCGACGCTGACGCCACAATTAAGCGACAATTTTGGACAAAGATTTTCACACGGGTATTTTCCACACATGGGCTTGGTGGACCACTTGGAGATGGATTTTGAGAAGATTTGACCTAATATTGGAAAGAGTATCCTTTTGGAATGGGAGAAGCATATAAGTAGAAAAGTCTTTCTAAGCATTATTATCTCTTTATCTCTTTTTGCCTCTACTTTGTTTTCTAGGGTTTAGAAACATGAAACTTTTTCTCTTTCTTCTTGTTATGAACTCCATGAATATGAGCTAGAGTTTTCTATTGGTTATGGAATAAGTTGGATTTCCAAATATGGGTTTTAATATGATAAATTAGTTTTGTCTCCATATTATCGCTTTTTATGATTTACTATTAATATTGTTACATGATTTGAATGCTTGTTTAGTCGAAGTCGCTAATCGATTGAGTTTGCTTTCATCTTTATTGCTAGATTAGGGTTATTATACATAAAAAGTGATAATTCCGATTGCAAGTAGCATAAATAAGATTATAGTTTGTAGTGATATATTCTTATGATCTTATGTGAACCATAACCTTTGTTAAATCGGATTAGTGCTTTTACACGCTCGATTGCTTTGATTGCCTGATTTCACAGAACCTAATGCATCTAGAGAATTAAACTTGATTAGTGTTTTTACATCGTTAGGTTGTTCTTTTAGATAGAATTCATATTCGCATCTTTTAATGTGTTTGTTGATGACAAGAGGAGATTAGGGGGATATTCTTGCGATCAAGGTATTCTAGGGCCTTTGATAAAAGTTGAGATTAAAATATCAATTCTAGTTATTGTGTTGAAAACATGTTTGTGATTGAAGACGAAATCCATGACCAATACTTTCATCCTTGATTTGCGTGTTTACTTTTTATTGTTTGCTTTTATTTAGTTTATTATATAAGAATCACAAAACCCCTAGGTGTTATTTATAGGAACCTAAACAATTTGACAACCAAGACCTCTGTGGGAACGATCCTTTCTTGCCCTTGCTTCATTATATATTTTGAGTAGTAAGAAAGTGTAATTTATTTTTGACGCCTACGACAGCGATCAATGATGCAGGAACACACACATAAAGACAGAAAATTACATAAATATAAGATAAAACAATCACATTTAATCAGTCTTCAGGATTGTTATTCCGAAGACTTGATCAACATATGATGCGGAATTGTCTCACGATAAACCTACATTTTGTCGGGATTGTAGGAAGGAAAGCTTGCTTTCAGTAGTCGATAACATCCATCATGCGGAAAATTGTCGCATGTCCGGTTAAGATAGACTAAAAGAGCAACACTTTTCTCAAATTTTAAAAATTAAACTGAAAGCTAAAAATAGTTAATATTTTAGAAATAAAATAAATTTTTTAATAATTTCGTACTTTTGTTCATATGACATTCCGTGATTACGTATGTTAACTTCTACCTGAATCGTGACAAAAGTGATGATGTCCTTCTCGGATCTTGCTCCACCTTGCTCTAAGACCTCCTTGGACTCTCGCATTTGGATTTCCTAAGTTATGTTATCAAAAAATTCAAATACACTCTTCCGAATTGGTTGGTAGTGAGTTATCAGTTGCATTCTGAATATTTTGTTTTGCTTCAATCCATGCTTGCGTAAGAGAAACATCTTCTTCTTTGTTGAATCTCATTTTTATAAAACACAAATATGATAGAATGTTGGGATAGCTTCACTTTGGAAAGTGATTTCTTATATATAGAGATATGATGAGAGGATATAGAATTCAAAATAAATAAAAACCGTTATACGAGAAATATTACAAGACAAATAAAACAAAAAAAGTGGTCGGTATACGATGAAAATGAGCATTGCATAGAGATATAAAGATATCCGTTAAAAAGTTAAAAACTAGTCGTTTACATTTAAAACCATGGATCATTTTCAGGACCCCGATATTGGTATGTGGTTGTACTTTGATTGAGTGGTTCGACGAATTATAAGGATGGTAGTCTTCTTGATCTGCTTGGAACAAAAGAACCCGTCGATGGACCCGAATCACGATACTGGCCGGTGTAGAAGACTGTTTGTATGTGGTGGTACATACTTGTCTCACACATTTGTGATTGTATTTTTGCACCGTATTTGATTTTTGTATTGCGCTTCCTTTGTGTATTCGAAAAAGAACTGTTGTTGAGCCATGAGTTGTTGTTGTGAATCCCGATATGCCTGACACCACATCTCCCGTATACAAGAACACAAACATGAGTTTATATTTTTTTCACAAATATAATATATAAGAAATAATGGACATATGATACTCACAGTGTACCTGCATTGACATTATAATTGGGTTGTGGATACTCCCCAAATACTCCATACCAAAGTAGGCATATGAATGGCTTCAAAATCAGGCCGCATACTGAGTGTCGATTTTTTTGTTGGATATGGGAAGAGATGACGATCGACGGCACCAACTCTTCTGTATGTGCTTTTTCATAGGCGGTCTTGGGTTTGCGTACATAAGCATCGTTATCCCGCGTACCATACAAATCCATTTTTCCTTCATGTACAATTACACCTGAGTACTTACCAACTGACACTACACCATATCCTGGTTTTAGCAATGCTTCATTTTCGCAGGTGCGCAACGGATATAGACGTTGCGCAGTTAACAACGTACATATCCGTTGCACATCGGGTTATCCGTTGCACAAATCTGAATATTTCATTTAATTAGTATTAACTAGTGGTACAACGTATGTCAACGTGTACAACCGTTGCACACCTTAATGGTTTTTTGGTAATATACAATAAGTAGTTCTTTTTTTCTTTATTAGTTTTATGATATTTTATTTCCCACATCTATTTCTATTTTCATCGAAATTTCAGAAAGAACTTCTTCTTCTCACATCTCTTCTTCTTCGTCAAAACATACCCAATACTTCAGAGAGAAGGGAAAACTTCTCTCTTGAAATTAAAACTTTTCTTCACCAAAACCCATCTCTATTTCTGCTTAGTTTCCTAAACCTAATCCCATCAAAACCTATCTTCAACAAATCCCGATCTACAACAGCAGTTTCCTGAACCTAATTGTTTCCCTGGAATTCGAAATCAAATAGTTCAACCTCTTATTCAGCAGCAGTTTGTTGGATTATCATCAGGTATACACTAGTTTGTGGTTAATTTTATTTTCATCTGAAATCATTTGATAGAGTCAGGGTTTTTTATTTTTACCTAAATAGTATCTCAAAGAGTTAGGGTTTTTGATTTTGACCTAAATAGTATCTGAAAGAGTTGGGGTGTTTTATTTTGACCTAACTAGTATCTGAAAGAGTTAGTGTTTTTGATTTTGTTAGATTCAGAGTCACAGGCGTAAATTTTTCTCTAGGGCTTTCTATCTTCATTTTCTACTCAAAAAGAAAAAAAAAAAGGATAATCTCTAGCAATTAAAGGAATGATTTTGGGTTTAAATTGAAAATTCAAGTTCAATCCAGTCTGCAAAGGTAGGGGGTTTTCCTTTCCTTTCTGAATTACAGGTTTTTGTTAATTGATGCTGCAAATGAATATTTGATTTTTATTTCTCTTTGATATTTCATGATTGCCACATATCAATGAACAAGAGTAATTGCAATTCCATCTGGTTTCATGTTTTTGTGTGGAATTTCTTAGCTAAATTGAAATACTCGTCTTGTCGTAGTTGCCGAGAGAATTTGAATTTTTCGATCCATATTTTTAGTAATTTTTATATGACTTGGTTTTAAGTTCTGATAAACTACAATATGGTTACCATTTTGATTTTACTAAAATCATATCATTATTTTCATTTTCCGTGTACTTTGAATGTCCTGAACATGCAAAAAGACTTACTCATTCTCCTTTCGTTTTTCTTACGCATTGAACTACATATGAATCCAAGTGTTTCTAAATGATTTATAAAGAACAAAAATGATTTGCAGCCATTAACTACTAGCTTTCATTATGAATTTATATATTTGAATGTGAAAATGACCCAATGAGTTCATATTTGAAAACTCCACATACATCAAGAAATCGAGATTTCTTCAATAATTTTAACAAAAATGAAACTAAAATATACCAAGATCTAATTTTATTGTTGCCCGGTTTGATGCTTAGATTTCCGTCGATTATATATAGCCTTGAAAAGTAAAACCATAAAAACACTTGTTCATTTTGCTTTATCTTGGTTACAGCTGCTGGTACTCCATGCTTATTTTTCTAATTTGGTACGAGGCCTTTGGTTTGGTGTAAATTGATTGAGGTTTAAAAAAAAGGATGAACTTTATAGTTTTTATCCCATGTGTCAACTATTTTCAGTGCTTTCCTCGATGCGCCACCTTGCATTTAACATCTTAATGATCCCTTGAGAAACTTTTTTAGATGCATGATTTTTGTAATCTTACTGTAGTACTTTTAGTATCCAGGCATTTTAGTATATAAATTAGTTTTGTGTACTTCATGTCTATGATAACCCTCTCGACAATTAGGATTGCAATGTGAGATTTTCCGTTGCTACGGGCAGTATCATCACCTACTTTGGCTAGCGATTTATCTCCCCATTTATGAATGACTGTCTTCAATCTTGGCATTTAAAATATACTGGTCATGTGCTTATGGTTTGGTGATCTTGTAAGTGTTGTTTGCTTCATATGGATAACTTTGAATTGGCTCTTGAGTTCCAATGATTTGATTTTGTAATATTGTACGTGGAGCTGCTCCCTTTCCGCTTTTAAAGTATTTTACGCTCTCAAAAGTGTTTTCTGGCAGTATTGGCTAAATCTATCTTAGGATTCTATAGTATTTGTATAAGCTTGTGGCCATGATTTTTGTGAGATAGATGACTCTACTATAGCTGGCTGTGCATATCCTTGTGATAATAGCTGGCACAACCTTATACCATAGAATGAGATACAACACTATACGTTTACATTCATTTAGATTATATATTTGCAGTGGTTAGTTTGTGGATTCTTAATGTCTTGATTGTTGATAGAGCATCTAGGTTTGTTTGTTAGATAAGGACTTTCAATTTATGACTGCTGATACAACTATGATAAATTTGCATCCATTTTTCTAACTCTTGGCATGATAATTTGGTAACAATGACGGTTTTGGTTTTAGATGCGTTTGCGACTTACTTTAGCTAATAATTGTTTGAGGATAAAGTGAAAGCACTACAACAGGAGAAACAACAACAAAGCTTCAAACTGGTAGAAGCTGTTTTTCCTGAGACAGCTGAAAAGGTTCTTGAAGAAGTTACCTACGAGGTAGAACTCATTTGTCTTGGATAGTGATGATAGGTGTTTCTTTGAGCATCTAGGGCTCAATGGTTGAGGTAAACCAAAACTCTATAAGGTATCGTGAATTACTTTTGTGTATCTGGTCTATATGCAGTTTACCTTTCATTAATGCAAAAACATTGTAGTAAATACCGTCTTGTGGTCCACTATCATGACGAATGCATTTTGCTAGACTTTGGTGTTATCATGCAAATATGCAATTCTTCTTTTTGGAACAAGATAACAAGTTTTAGAGAAGTAGATGGTAACTTGGCAACTTCGATAATTAGGTGGATTGATGAGGAAGCTCTGGAGCAAGCCCTAACTGCTGCTGTGACATGTACAATTCTGGATCCTACTGGCCCCCAACGCTCTCGAGTTCTTGCCAATTTTTATAAGGTAACCGGACTCATATAAATCTAAAGCTCTGATTTTTTGATAGTGCCTCACCTTATACTGATTATTTGGGTTCTCCTTACAAGGATGAACGCTGCTCAAAGTTGAAGATTTATCCAATATTGGAAAAGGTACATCATTAAAACTTTTAACTTGTTATCTCCTTTCAAGTGTAAATCCTAAACTTTCCTTCTCTCTGTAGCATTACATTACAACTACTGCTGTACTAATACCCTTATTCTCCTTTTCCCATGCCAGGTTTATCTGGAGAGGATCTTGAGAAAACCTGAAGTTGATACATTTGCTGAAGACCTAAAAGAGCATCATGTTAATTTGTTTTCCTCAAGCTGTTCACTCTTTTTCTTACTTCGCTTCATTACTTGTTGTTCGCCCGAACAGATCAATGTATCAAACATCATTGTCAACCATCACATTGGGGGGCCTGGGGTGGTTGGCGCCCTGGGTAATGTTCTCAGGATATGGTCTTGGCCTTGATGAGGGTATGTGAATTGATGACTTGAGTTCTTGGGGGCCTGGGGTGGTTGGCGCTCTGGGTAATGTTCTCAATTTGAGTCCTTAGTTTGAATTTTTTAGATCAGTAGATAAATATCATGTTCTTTATAAGAAGGGTAATACATCTTTCTCCTCATTGTATGGTTTTTCTTAAGACTCATGGAAGCTCAATTTGAGTCCTTAGTTTTCCTCACCGTTTGTTGCGTGATGTTACCAGCCAGTTTTGACTTTTTTTCGTTTCGGTCAACATTTTATGCTTTCCTATCTTTTCTTTTCTTCTTGTTTACTCTGGTTGTTTGTTTATACTGAAAAAGAAATTCAGTTATTTAAAGGTTACCTAAGCCAATTGTTCTTCTGCAGGCTCAGAGGATCGCTTCGAAAATGATTTACGAAGATAGGATGAAGGGATCCCTTGATCAGGTATGAACTTCTTTTAATGATGCTAGATTGTCTTTTACCAGTATGAAATGTTAAGTGTAGACCTAGTTATCATATGCCAAATTAGAGATAGAGACATACCAAGTAATAGGTTACGTGATCCAGAAACATATCTATTTAATCAACATTCATGGAAAAGGTTATCGGATTAAGAAAAAGTCAGATTTATGCAGTTGCTATTTTGCTGTGATGCAGCTGAGTCTGTAAAAATGCTCGTTTAGTTAAGAATTATGACCATTGGCCATTGGTGAAGTACGGCTGCTTTCTTTCTGACCGAGTCTTGGCTTGATGCTGCTTCTTCCTTGAAAAGATACTGCGTAGCTGCTGTTGCATTGGATTACATCAGCTTCATCAATTCTGCTTCAAATGCAGTAGTCTGCGGCATTAGAAGGAAAAGACTGTTATGTGACTCATGATTGTGTTATTTTTTTATCTCATTTACTCTTTTGCTTTGTCCTTTGTGACTGTTATATGCTATCTCAAACTTAGGAATTTTGGTTTTGCATGACTCGATAGTTTCTCATAAGAATTTTGTTCAGTCTAAACCGCTTGAATGTATCTGCAGGTGCAGAAAACTGCTGGAAATTTATGCCGGCGGTAAAAAAAAATTTTGATCTGAAAAACATTTTGCAACGGATATAAACGTAGAAAAATAATCTTTGCACAAATTTCTTATAATCCGCAACGTATATAATCGCTACCAAATAAATAAAACGTCGACAAGAAATTACTGTGGGACCCATTAAGTGTTTTTCTATTTTTAATATGTGTTGCACAAATTCATAAATACGTTGCACAAATTGGAAAAATAAAACGTTGCAGACCTATTGCGCAATGTTTATAAGCGTTTCTCAAAATAATTTGTGCAACGGATATTATTCGTTGCACACTTATGCGCAACGCCGTTTGCCAACAGTTATTACCGTTGCACAAATTATGCGCAACGTTTATAAACGCCACAAAATGGCTGTTTTGGTGTAGTGTGACCTCTCCTTCCACCACGACTTATACTCATGATCGGGTACTTCAACATAATGCAAGGAATTAAGTTGATTGTTGGTGTACAAATAGGCATTGTTGATCTATTGTTAAATCAGGAGGATTGCACGGAATTACTGTCATACCAAGAACTTGTTTGAGACACTGTTCGCCCAGGTACAAGGCGTTGCGACCAAATGGATCGTAAAAGACCCTCCGTGTTACAGACATTTCTTTAGCCTCTACCACCTCGGGGTTAGTCTTCCATTCACTATCCTCCAATGGAGACCATACTGCAGAATCGAATGCGAAGTTATCAATATAGTAACGCACAAGAGTCACTGAATGGGTACCTGTATCACTCTGTGCGCCTCTTTTCAAGTCTCTTTGGTCTCCATCATATAACCTACCCGATGGCCACGGATCCATATTTTCATTCTCCGCCTTTATATAGGGAAATAGACATCGGAAATATGCCCAAAACCAAGGCTGCAACAATATTAGTTATTATTAATAACTAATTGAATTATACGGTCACCAATAAAAAACAAGTAGGCAAAGTAAGATTACAAGTGGGTATGAATTCTTACCATTAATGGATACGAAAATAACTGCAAGTCAGGCTTGTTGCACGTTACTCCAGTATTCAAGCCCCACAGCATACTACCATACAACGCCGAACCCAAATCATAATACCTCAGCACATTTAAATCCCTCATTATACTAAGCCATTTAATCTCAACAACATTGTTCTTGTTTGGGAAAAGGATATTCCCAAAACACCAATCAAAACCATCTTACAATTTGCCCATGTTCAAGAACATCATTTTCTAAGATGAGTTTATGCTCAAGAAACAATTTAATCAGACTCTTATTGATCCCCCTGCATCTATCCACAACTACAACTCTCTTGTCGACTATGTTTTCTTGGCTAACTTCTTCTATTCTAAGAATCACCATACCACCTTCTTTCCTTCTTCTTATTGTAGCGCGAGCATTAATATATGGGAGCAAACAATCTATGGTTTGGGGAGCAATATCATGCAGTTGGTCCATACTAATTTCTTCCAATGATATGCGATTTCCTCGGCCAGTTGGAATTCCGATAATTTGAGTGAATTCTAATGGGGTAAACGCTATTTCAAAACTAGGGAAGTGAAATGTATTGGTGGTATGCCACCACCTTTCAAATATACCAGTAGTTAGGCAGTTGGCTTGTAGTTTCGGATAATGTATCTTGAAAATTGAACTAAACCCACAGTCTTATACAAGTTGGCTAGCATGTGGAAATCTAGAAACTGCGGTATACATTTCATGAAGTTGGCTTACACTACTTCGATGTTTCAGAGCTTTCTGCCTATCAGATGTCGAGATTGAGATTTTCAGTTTATGATCATTATGCTCTTTAGAAGAAACCGGAATTGTATCATTCATAATTCGTCGAAAAGCATCGGAGTACATCTACAACACACATGTACACGAAATAATCACAAAACAATCCATTTTATGCAAAAAATCTACAATGCATATATGTTGTACAAAATAATCTATCAAACTAGAACAAAATAATCAATCAATCCTAAATTATCCATCCAAATACAATCTCTCCGCCAACAATCTGCCCTAGACATAATACCTATTCATTTAATCATCCATCAATCAAAAATTAACAATAACAATACCATATCTATATCAAGAATCATTCATAAACAACAATCACTTTGATTCAATCAACAAGGTTTTCCCTATTCACCACCCATACTTTTCCTAATCCCACCCACATATAAAAATCAAAAGTAATATAACTATTTTTCATGTGGGCAAACAACACCCACTATCATTATACTCGTTCCTCAACGAAACCGTCACTTTTATCAGCCACCGTCAAATCCCTTTTAAATCTAACCCTAACCAAATTGTCGTCGCCGCCCCCACCATCGTTTTGTTCACCACCATCATCATAATTCACACAGTTACCAACATCATCTCCATGGGTATAAAAAGTGTTCTTTACTAAAAACGATAATGACGTTATGTTGTATTTCAATTAGTTGTTGTATTAAATCAAAATTTTCAATTATGTTGATTCTTAATTAAGAACACAGTTGCACAGAAGATTTATAGGTGTGTTTTAATGGTTAGAAAACGTATGGAAATTCAATTGCATCTAAAGGACATCGTTTATGGTGGATTTTTGGGAACATCCGTGTGATTCATTGTTGGTTTTATGCTGTAACGATACAAAAATAGGTTGGGAGATTTAAACTTAAAATTCGGTCGCCCATAATTTGGTTCCATTTCTGGTGAGATTTAACACCCATATACGGGCTAACACGGTGATGGTGTTTTGGTTCTTATAGGGGAGTGGGTTTTGTTTACTCGTATTAGGTATAGTCACATTATTTTTGGTTTTTGCATCATGGGTGGGAAATAGGAAAAGTATAGGTGGTGAATAGGGAAAACCATCAACAATATACCATAAATTCAATCAACAAGGTGTCAAACGATCAAACAACATACAAGGACACATTATAATGAACCTAACATCACCAATTTAATCATAATCAAACTCAAATTAAATTTAAACAATAAAATTTGAAACACTCACCTTGGATGATTTTGTTGATGAAACACGAAATTGAAAAAGGCAAAGGCTTCACCGTATACTAAGGAACAAACCCATTGAATCTTAGCTCTGAATCGCACGAGAGGGTCTTCAAATCGAAAGGGGGTGTGGAGATGAGAAAAATAGAGAAGAAGAAGGAAGAGGAAGAAGTGGGAAGCCAGAGTTCGCTTCTGATGACTAAAACCTATAAAACGGCTACTCAGTAGCCGTATTGGTGAAGTTAACCGTTTGGCACTGTTGATACGGCTACTGAGTAGCCGTATGATGTAGGGAAGGGATAGCAAGCCACCATAGCGAGGTTGGCTTCCTTGTGCCATCCCTTCCCTACATACGAGGGATAGGGAAGGGATGAACCCCTCCATAGTGCTAGCTCTAAGAGATTGTCTTTTTCAATACAACCTTTACCTGTTTTTCACTGATGATATATCCGCATGTATACTTGTATAATTTGGTTTCCTGCAGTCTTGTCAGTTTATCACAATATGTATAGCTTTCTAGTTGGTGAGTTGAAAAACACACATTCGACGCGTTAAAAAGGGTCAATATTTTGTTTCAAGTTTACTTCAAAGACTCCATGGACCAGTGCACCAAGTCCCCTCACTACCATTACTGGCAAAAACAAACATTCATCCTGGCTTTACTTAATTTCATACAGCAAGTACAGTTCTGATATACAAAACCTTAACGTTTGTATTGCTATGTGCTTACTAACAAAATCAAAGGCAAAACAACGATTTTTCACGCATTTGTTTTCTCGGCAAGGAGCAACTTAACAACTACTGTGCATGTTGAGGCGGCCATTTAAAATTCAAACAGGTAAAATCAAATCACTCAAGGATTCAAGTTAAGAGTTGAAACTCGAGAGATAGGCTGGCAAGACTTCGGGAAGCTCACAACATTAGAGAAGGCACAAAAGTTGTAGAAAAATGTGTGATCTTGAAGTGGTTTAGAAGGTCATCATCCCCTACACACAAAAAAAAAAAAACAATTTCAAAGACGAGGCGAACGAAATATTTGGCACTTTGAAAGTTTAACTTGTAATTTCTTGTTTGGCTACTCTGAAAGTTCATCTTATAATTTTGCAAGGCATCCAAGCATGTGGTATCTTAACTTTATATCTAGGTGCTCCAATTAAACAATAGTTAGGTCGACAATCTTTTTTTTTTTTTTTTTTTTGAAACTGAAAGAAAGATATATATTTAAGATTTAAGAGTGAACATAGTTTGCATCCTCTTCTAGTTGAGAGACAATCAAACTAGGAGGATCAGAGGACCAAACATAACTCAATTTATCGACTCTAGATAGTTTGGACAACATATCCGCTATAAGAACATTGCCAAGAGTTAAAATCTAAAAAGATTGCTTAATGGTACGAATTAAATTGTGTATTCTCCAATCGCAGTTATTGTGCTCATTATTCACTACGTCCGCTACCAGTTTCGAGTCCAATTCAAACCGAACATTCTGTAAATTCATCTCCTTTGCCCATGTAATCGCCTCCCACAGACCTTGGCACTCGCATGTTCGAACTAGTTGAGGTCGCTAAGTAGATGCATTTGGTTCCTTTATGGGTACCCGCAAAATCACGAGCGATTAGACCTATTCCACCGTTATTGTTTAGAAAAGAGCCATCTGAATTAATAGTAATAGTTCCTCTTGGAGGATAGGAACAATGCAAATTATTCCTATTTTGTCTATTTGGGTTGGCTGGTCTTTTCCTAGACATGTCAGTGAAATATGAGAGAAACTTCCTGCAGTTTTGTATAATAATTTCAGGTGAAGAAGAAACTCCCTTGAATATGGTATCACATCTATGAGACCAAATGCACCAAGCTACAATAGCTATTTTGCAAATTATGTCTTCATTAATCTGTCCAGATTGCAGCAGCATGAAATGACTTATGATCCAGTCTTTAAGAGTTACAGCAGAAGGACTTCTTATCCCAACACAGCAAACCAAACCAAGTGCACAATATGGCACTCAAGAATACAGTGTGAAGATGTCTCTGTGGCTTGCTTGCAGAAAGGACAACTGTAATCGCCATTTGAATCACATGATTTAATTTATCTCTGGAAGGCAAAACATCTTTCACACATTTCCAGAGAAATTGGTTCATCCTTGGTAGTAAAGGTAACTTCCACAACCTTTTGAATACACTCTTCATAGCATCACTGACTGGTGTCCAAAATTTTTCTCCTCAAACATCTTCTCCAGTTTTCTCCAGAGTCCAAACTAGTTTTTCTTCAAAATTAGGAAAGATGGAAGTATTAAGAATTGAGCTTGCAGTTTGGGCATCAAAAAGAGAGAATACCAAGTCTGAATTCCAACTACAATTTTCAGCAGAAAATAGTTGATAGACATGAGTATATTGAGAGTGATTAATAGCACCTTGTCTCCAGAGTAGGTGGCTCATTCATTCCATACACCCAGTTATGCTTCCAAATTAGAATTTTATGACCATTTCCAAGTGACCAAAAACTGAACCTGGGGATGAAATTTATCTCAGAACTGATGTTAGTCCAAGACCAAGTGGAGTTTTTGCTTTTCTTTATATTATAGAGTTGACCATCTGGGAAGTATTTAGCCTGTAATGATTTTGCACATATTGAAGTTTGGTCAGTACTCAATCTCCATGCTGATTTTGCCAAGAGTGCTCTATTAAACAGATGAAGATCTCTAAATCCCAACCCTCCTTCTTCTTTTGGAGTATTAACACTCTTCCAAGTAATAAGCTGTTTACCTTTGTTGGACTCTTTTTTCCTCCAGAACTTTTGTTGTGTGGAATTCATTTTCTTGATGGTAGTATCTGGTAGCTTGAAACTTAGCATATGATGAACTGGTATAGCATTTGTCACATTTCTTACCATCACAGTCCTAGCAGCTTCTGACATATTAGTGCATCTCCATTTTGTTAGCCTTGCTTCCATTTTGCTGTTGAGAATAGAGAAAGGAATTTTATTATTTTTACCAAGAAAGAATGGTAGTCCTAAGTATTTTTCCTCATTAAGATCCATTTGTCTGACTTGGAGAATACCACTTATTGTCTGGCAAGATGAAGGATTCATATTCTTGCTAAAGTATACAGCTGATTTGTGAAAATTTATGAGTTGGCCAGAACAAGAGCTGAAGTCTTCTATAAGTTTAGAAGTCTTCTTGATTGATCTAAGTTTGCTTTACAAAATAACGAGCAATCATCCGAAAATAATAAATGGTTAATCTTAGGAGCGATCTTGAGATTTTCATACATCATCAATCGCCGTATTTTCACAATGATTCATGTTTCTTGAGAAAGCCTCTATTGCTAGGATGAAAAGGTAAGGGGAGAGGGGATCCCCTTGCATAATGCCTCTTGTAGGTTTTAAAGAGGGAGATGTACAACCATTAACCATAATCTCAATTTGGGTGGTTGAGATGCATTGATATATGAGATAACAGAACTTTTCAGAAAACCCAAACTTCTTTAGAACTTCCATAAGCAACTCCCATTCTAGCCTATCAAAAGCTTTTGACATATCCATCTTTAAAGCTAAATGACCAATTCTACCCTTTTTCTTTTTCATAGCTTGAACCAATTCTTGAACCATACAAATATTTTCAGAGATCAATCTCCCAGGGACATATGTAGATTGCATGGGAGAGATGATATTGACCATGTGCTTCTTAATTCTCAGTGCAATGACTTTAGAAATTATTTTGTAAATTGTATTGCAAAGAGCAATAGGTCTGAAATCTTCTGGTTTTTGAGCCGAGTTGGTCTTGGGAATTAAAGTAACTCTAGTGCAGTTTAGTTTCTTCAAGAGAAAACCTGAATGAAAGAAGGCTTGAACCACTTTACAGATATCATCTTTAACCACTGACCATTGAGATTGATAAAAACCAGGGGGGAAACCATCTGGACCTGGAGATGTCCAAGGCTCCATAGACAAAAGAGTTTTATGTATTTCTTGTTCATTAGGAATTGCAATTAGTTCATCATTGTCTTGCTTAGTGATACAGGAAGGAATATGCTGGAGAAAATGATGACAATCTGCTAGATTTTCTGTAGTACTGATAGTCTGAAAATGATTTACAAGCAGCTGCTCAATGGAAGATCTTTCTTGGCACAAAGAACCATCTGGAGCTTTAAGAGAATCTATCTTGTTTCTTGTTCTTCTCTGATTAGCTCTAATATGAAAATACTTAGAGTTTTTATCCATATCATTATAAAACCTGTCTCTACGGATTTGCTTGTTTGAGCTTGCTTGAATGTCATTTAAAGAATCAATTTGCTTTTCCAACTCTATAACTTTAGAAGTATTATACTTTGAACATCGTGGCTTGGAGATTAGATAAATCCACGCTTGATTCGAGAGATTCTTGAAGGAATATGCCCAAAAGTGGACTTACTCCACTTAGATAAGAGATGTCTAGTGTTTGCCTGTTTTTCAGACAAGATAAAAGCTGCAGAACCAGAGATGTTAGAGTTCCAAGCATTAATGATCTCATTAGCACATGAATTGTTTTGAAGCCAGTGTTCAAAAAATTCCAATTTTTCCTTGATGAGACTATATGGCCATAAAGAGAGAGCATGATAGGAGCATGATCTGAACCTAGTTGGGAAATATGTTTAAGACTAGCATTAGGATAGCTAATAATGAATTCACTATTAACAAGAGATCTGTCTAATCTAGACTTAACTTTACCAGTTCCATGGTTGTTGCTAGTCCAAGTGAAGGGATTACCAAGAAACTAGGGTCAACATGGTTTCTGTTTCACTGAACCGGACCAAACCAGAACAATTAGGAAGAACCAAACCGAACCATTTACTAATGGATTGGTTACGGTGTAGAAAGTGGAAAACCGATAGTGTTGGTTTTGGTTTGGTTTTAGAGGTAAAACCAAACCAAAAACCATTGAAAAACCGATTAATTTTTTAAACTTGGTTTCTACATTTGATTTACAAGTATTAGATTCTACCCATTAATTTAGAGGATAAATTGAAACCCTAAATCTAATATTTCATTATGATACTCTCCCTCTTTCTCTTTCTCCTTCTCTCAGTCGCCTCCCTTCTCCACCCCCAACTACAACTGCTGCTACTCGACTTTTTTCTTCCGGTCTTCCTTCTTTTTTATTTGTCAATAACTAAATTAAGATATATTATATATCTTCTTTTGATCTCTAAACCGAACAAAAAACCGAACATGAACAGCCCTAAGTAAAACTCATGTCTTGTAAATCAGATTGCCTAATGGACTCTAGGACCTCCTGAGGAGTTATATTGCATACTCTTCGCGAACCAAATCACCAGCAGGGCCATAGCAATGTCACTCGCCCGATATGTTAAAAATATGCATAAAAAGTGTTGGGGCGAGAGAGGCTCGAACTGTCGACCTCAGGATCACTCAATATGATATATAGCTATGAGACCTACGCGCTATCCAACTGCGCCACCGCCCCATTTTGATTTTTCGGGTATTTTAAAACGAACCCATATTGCTGATCTTGAAGGAATCAAGCACTTAAATGCACCTAGTGTGGAGTTGGGCCGGGCTCAATATTACATTAGGTGTCCAACCAGCTGGGCGATAACACCAGAAGGTTGTAGAAACCGGTAGAAAAAACTTTTACAAGAACAGATTTCCTTTTAGTTCCTTCCCGAATAATCAAGATTACCCCAGAATTGGACTCATCCTTACCAAAATCTCCAATATAAATACCACCTATCCGTCGAAGACAACCATCTCTTTCTCTTTCATATCTAATCAAATCTAATCAAATCAAATCTAATCAAATCAAATCAATCCAATCACAAACAAAGCAATTTGCTGCTACATACAGCAATCGATCATTCTGCAAGCGAATTCATCAATTTCTAGTGAAACCCTTTTCATCGAATTCTAAGTTAGAAAACCCAAAATGTCGATCATCCCAAGTTTCTTTGGCAACCAAAGGTCCAACGTTTTTGATCCATTTTCTCTTGATATTTGGGATCCATTCCAGGGCTTTCCTTTCTCTACCGGTGCTCTGACTAGCCGCCAAGGTGGTTCTGATGCTGCAAGGGAGACATCACAATTAGCAAACACCAGGATTGATTGGAAAGAAACCCCGGAAGCTCATGTCTTCAGAGCTGATCTTCCTGGTGTTAAGAAAGAGGAAGTGAAAGTTGAAGTGGAAGAAGGAAGAGTGCTACAGATAAGTGGAGAAAGGAGTAGAGAAAGTGAAGAGAAGAATGATAAGTGGCATAGAGTTGAACGGACCAGCGGCAAGTTCTTGAGGAGATTCAGACTACCTGAGAATGCCAAAATGGAGGAAGTGAAAGCTACAATGGAAAATGGAGTTCTTACTGTGTGTGTTCCTAAAGTTGAACAGAAGAAACCTGAAGTCGTCAAGTCCATTGAGATTTCCGGCTCACAGGCTGCCTGAAGATGTTATCACGATCGGAAATGCAAAGTGCCTATGTTGCCTTATTAGTACTTTATATAAGTTATGTTACTACTGTGAGTTGTTACTAGTATGAGTTATGCTACATTGTGTGTGTTATCTGAAATTGGTCCAGTTAAGTGTGCTATGTACTGGATGTGTTTGTCAATAAAATACAAAAAAAAATCATTCACTTTGCCGGTGCAGTCATTCTTCAATTTTCTGGATCGGAAACCTGAATTGAATTGAAGATAGAATATGAAAGATTTAGAGACTAAGTAATCAGTAGTAGTCAATAACCAATACTTCAGCAAGTTGTAATTGACCGATTAGAGAACTCATCTGCACTTCAACATTTTTCACGGTCACTCTCTCTTCGGAACAATGCTGGTTCATGCCGAGGATTTATCAAGCTATATGTGTAAACCAATAAACATTTAGGGCAGCAATGGATGATTTCCCTGGGAGGAACCAATAAACAGCTCCATCAACAAACACGCCGGGTAATCGATTACATCCAAAAGGATGGTCTATTTGTCCAACACGACAGGTAACTCATATATCATCTCTCCATCCGTTGCCACTTCCAAGTATGTAAACCTCAACCTGTACATGTTTGACAGGAAACTCATATATCCTGACAACCTTGTACACATTAGTTGAAGGAATGCAGCCAAATCCACACATCACTTGTACTTTTATCTTGATTCTAGGAAGCATAACATATTCTCTAGTAATGGGATTCAAGATAAAAGCAGGTTGAAAGTACACCCAGTCATCACCATATGTTGCATTGAAACAAACTAAGCCATTGCAAGAACCGAGAGCATAATAACCTGAATTATAGCTGGAGTTCTGAAGTTGGCCCTTGCAGTTCTAATGCAGGTGCTGGAAATCTCATCGTACATGGTATAATGCACATTAAAACCGAATCGGAAAATATACCCCAACTTACCAGAATCGGAATGAGCATTAAGACCAGAATCGGAATGAGCATTAAGACGATTAAAGTGAAGCTGAGAGAAAGATGAATGAGAAACAAGATTTTTCCATGATTTGGATACCAGTTTGCATTCTAAAACCGACTCAGCTGGTAAACGAGATAATATATCTGAGATGATTTCTAATGCAAGATCATCTAACTTACCCATTGAAAACACTAGCTGGGTGAGGAGGGTTGTTGGTAGTCTATCCACAAAAAAATGAAAATGGTGCTTATTCGTTTTTATTCTTATTTTTGGGTTTTGAAACAAGTGTCGACACTAGTTTACATAACGCGTGTAGACTATAAAAAGTAACACCAGAAGCTAACGGGTTGTGAACCGTTAGATCATCTTATCTTATCTTATATACTATGATAAAGAAATGACCCATTCCTATGACGGCCAACAAACAAGATTTTTGTCGAGCTAGGTGGATGGTCAAACACGGTTTTACACTATGGAAAAGCAGTGAGCGGAGGTGATGAAATGCGCGGATCAAAACAATTCGCCAGCGGGTGATAAAAATATGCGACGAACGATGATGACCCGCGGCGGATTCAGAGAAATCCCCTATAAGTGGGTTTGGATGTAGAATTTTAAAGCGGGGATTTATGGGTCCAGGGGATTTGGTATAATTACGTTTCCCTTTGTATGTTTGGTTACCTGAATCCTTGGAATCACGTTTCCTACGGGATTCAGTTTTCCAGCAAATCCTTCATATGGAGTCCGACCCCTCCCCCTAAGATTTGCTGGGCAACTTATCAAGGGATTTATGGACTCACTTTTTTTTTAACTGTAAATCCCATATATGTGCAATTTTAAGATTTGAGGGTAATACCAAACGGTACAAAGACTTTAATACAAGAAAACTCTATAAATCCTAGGAATTTTAATTGAGTTACCAAACACACAAGGAATTTACACGAATCCCAGAATTTGTAATCCCATGGGATTATAAACTCCTGGAAACGGTGAATTCCGCAAACAAACCCACCATATGGGTAAAATCTTAACGGCTCTATTCTCAACGGATACAACTTTCAAAAGTTATAAAATCTCCCATTTGAATTTATTTTCACTCACACTACTCCACTCCACTATCTTCTTTCTATTCTTCTTAACAGAATCTTGCTACAAAATGAGAAATCTGGTAAGAGCTACGGTCAAAAGTTCGAGGTATATCGAAAACATGAAAAATACCGGGGCCTCTCACAGATGTAGATTTTAATGAGAATCGTAGCGAGTTTGCTTCGCCGAGTGTCGTTGTTGTTCCAGCATTAGTTGAAGGTCATGTGTCGGGCCATCAAGAGCAGCCTGAGAATTATTATAAAATGAGAGGTGGATTTAAAGAATTAGATGTTATTTATTCTGGTCTACCCGCTGCAGTCCGAACAAGAGTTGATAGACATCCCAAGGCGTGCGTTTTTATTTTGTGAAGCCCTAAAACACAATAAAATTACTTAACATATTGGTAGAAAGGTGGTGGTCAACCACGCACACGTTCCATTTCATAGAATTTGAAATTGGTAAGTCTGTTTATCTAAAATTAAACTTTTTTAAGCAATTATTATTAAATAATCCAAAGTTGATATTATTCTTGTAAATAGGAATTACGCCCTTGATTTGTATTTCGTTTGTGGGATTCCAAGTGTAGTGGGAGACCCCGTACCATTCAACCAAAACGAATGGATGTCAAATGATAAATGGAGGAATCTTCTTCCTTTTTTTTTTAGATTCACAAGTACGTGAAGATCATAAAGATTTGAAAGGAGGTGGATTACATTGTTCAGCGTTGAAGTGTTTCCTTTTATACGAGAATGAAGCTGAATATCCTGAACTCGAAAGCGTGTTTATCTTATGGTTAATGGGTCAGAATTCCGAACTCGATTAGTGGTTCTCATATTGGTAGGCTTGAAGCGTCAGAAGATCTTGAAAAAACACCATATTATGATTGGGGGTCTCGTAATTTTGGAAAAATATAATTGTGTCTTTGGATCAAGCGTCCATAGGTATACCTAACTTCACTGGTTTCCGAAGCATTATAGAGGTAAAGATATAAATTATTACTTTTAAATTTAAAGAATTTTTGTGAACAAGAAAACCGGACATGGTTACAAAATACTAAATTCTGGATTAATTTGCAATATTGGTGGTATACCTACTTCCGTGTTGGTAAACCAGTTCTTAAAGACAATATACTCGTAGACTTCGGATACTTGATATGCATGGACTACATGACTAACTGTGCGAAGGAAACTAGTTGTGACGGCACATCTTCCAGTTTTGTTCAGAGAAATTCGTCAAAAGATAACAAAAATATCATATGGTGTAAAAAGAGAACAGAAACATCCACCAGATCAAAACATATCTCTTGGAAATTTATATTAGTTAAGTGCTAAACTAATACTCCCTCCGTCCCACCATTAGATGACCTACTTGGTCTAAGATCTTGTCCCATCATTAGTTGACCTATTTCACTAATCAAGGGGATATCTCTAAAACTACCCTTTTGATTGATTATCGGTACCATAAGAAATATGTATAATTTGATATTCATGTTTATATTCGTTATGTAGGTGTTTTTAAAATGATTTTCAACGGTACAAAATTTACGAAAATCTATGGTATAGTTTGAGAGATAAATGATTTCTAAATTTTACAAATTATTATTCATAAGGGTATAGTTGTAAAAAATACTTAAAAACACTCATTTCATTCATTGCCTTAAAAATTGTGCAAACTTCAACTAGGTCATCTAATAGTGGGACGGAGGGAGTATTAAATATTTTCTAATGAGAGATTTCAGAATTACATGTTGGATATTAGTTGGAAATAGGAAAACCAAAATTAGGTGTTTATTGCAAATCTTGATAATATTTCGGTTTTGGAATTTCCTTGTTGTCCAAACAACCTTGGTCTGTAAATAGTTGAGTTTGCATTTCTTGCAAACTATCCTATGAATCAGACAAACTTCGTTTTGTTTCTGGTGGTACCATCTATCCGGAGAGGAAAGTACCCTAATTAGGCGAAATCTCTTGCGACCGCTCGTTTAAAGACTTTTATGGAATCAAGAAGCTCTCACGAGTATCGTTGGTGGGAAAACAGATAATTGCATTGTTATTTTAGTTTTTGATTATTGATTTGATTGACAAACGGTTGTTGAAACTTTAATTGCACCTAGTTTGATTATTCTTGAGAGCCTTCTCTTTTAACATAAGGGTTACTCAAACAAGATCAAAGTATTGACGGGATCTTTAGAACTGTTGTTAAATCTAAATACAACTTGTGATCATCCATTGTTAACAGACTCCATTCTGTGTGTGATCGATCATAAGTGAATTCAAGTTTGTGTTGTGCAAGTACATAAGAAGGCAATTGAAGATTCGAAGACAAGAAGATTTTTCTTATTGGTTTTCGTATCTAGTGATTTGTGCACACATCTTGATCAGCTGGGATCCGAGTTTGATTAGATTTATATGATCATATAGTCGTTTAGATGGGCAACTATCATTTGGTAGTATTCTTTAATATATGAATGAATCTGATAGTTGTGAATTCGAATATAAGCTATTGATGATCTTACGCGACAAAGGAGTTTACTTGTTTAAACGGGAGAGCCTTTGTCATAAATCAACGAATATTTTTCTAAAATATTATTGCAGTATACCAAACATCTTTGTTCCTTTACTGTTAGGAAGACGATCAAAAGGAGTTGAATGCTTAAGACTTTACATCGGTACAACAACTTAAGATAGTTCTGCCTTGGAATTCACGTGTGTTACCAAATGGTCGTAGACGTAGGGATACTGAGGGAACTAAGTAACTAGGGGTAGATTACTTGATCTAAACTATATGAAGTTGACTTTGTACTTTGTGTAGCGGCTTAATTTCGAGACTATTCAAACTGGACTAGGTCCTGTGGTTTTTTCGCATTTGTGGTTTCCTCGTTAACAAAATCTTACCGTGTCATTTACGTACTTTTACTTTATGCAATTAGAAGTATTTTATTATAATTAAAAGTAAGTACACTTATACTTTAATCCTAATCACTTGATATTGATCCTATAGTAAATCGGTTTTGAACCGTAACCATTATCAAGTGAATACCTAGTTGTTGTATGGTCTCGACTTTGTCCATAGATGATCACACTTGGTATCATACTTATAGGTTGAAACGAAAAACGTGGTGTATTTGGGTACCATCGTCATTTCATTTTTCTCTTAAGCTTAGTTTCGAGTTCTCGACAAGAAAGAGCTTGGAAAGTTGAAACATCACTAGATTTAACAAAAGAGTCGAAAGGAAAGACCAGTCTTCTTTCTTAATTACCTCGAGTGAAGTTTCTTCAAATTGATTACTTCACGTGATATTCAATTTTTAATTCTTCTTGGGTAATTTCGAAAATCCTAAGACTCTATTACCTATTTTATTCCAAACCGAAGCTGACTAAGTCAAGAAATAATTTTGGCATTTAAACTTGACAACGTAAGTGATACCACGATATGTGGGTTCAACCGAGCATTCACTCTAACATACCTTCTTGAACGAGATTGTAAATATATGTTAATATTTACGTTTGAATAGATGAATTTGAATATTGTTTTATTACCTATTATCACCCATATTTTTTATTATTTGCATACAAAAAAAAAATCGAGGTAATAGGTGTTTACGCATATTACTTATTGTAAATTCATCGTTACACATCAAAATTCTTTTAATTTACATTTCCATTAAACTCTAAAGCGATTTTCAATTTAGGATTTGCTAAACCCCAAATTTATTTTTATATATACGGATTGCACCACTTTTATATTGTTGAAGAAAAATGTTATATTTAAAAAAAAAAAAAAAAAAATTATATATGCGAAATTTATAACATGATTTATTCTCTTGATTAGTTTTTTTTTTGCATATAAAATTCAATTTAAAAATATGAATACATTACTATTCGCAGTATTATTGATTTAATTGTCAAAATGTGTCTCATGTGTGAAAATACAATGCGACGTTATATGAACTTTGTTTTTGTTGATGAATATCTTTTTACATATACTTTTTCTTGTGCAATATAAATCAATATCATCTTCCATTTCAAGGATCTCTTCATTCAATGAGTTTTTTTTTTTTGAGTTCGGGTTTTCCCTTGGTTAACGTACCAATGGTAAGCATAAAAGACAATGAATGTCCATATTTAATCACATACCAAAAGTATTTTCCCCCCTTAACGTCCTTCAATTTTTCCTTTAATATGTGAGCGATCCCATGAGTTGTAGTTGAAAATCTTCAATAGCATTCATCACTTTTAGAACACTTATGTTCAATCCTCCCTCTCAGTTCTATTGAAAAAAATGTAATGATCTCTGATTGATTTCGTTGATTTTCTTATTGTTGGTTTGTTTAATATGTGTTAGTGGAATTTCCAGTGTATCATATTAGTTAATTAACGCTAGGTTTGATTAAATATTAATATTGTACATTTGATGGATGGATAAGGTCTAACTACTTCTAATGTTTGGTTTTTAGGGGTTTTAATTTGGGGGTTTTTGTTTTCACGATGAAATATATCATTATCTTTGTTTTTTTTTTCCTTTGTAGGTTTTATACTTTGTTGCTTAGAGTTACTAAATCATTCTGATTATTTTTTTCTTAATTTTTTTTCTCTGGGTATCAAATATTTTGGTGAGACAATTAGCTTGGTAAAAAACAATTTTAAATCGACATTATGAATAAAAACAACAAATGGTTAGAGAAATAAATTGATTTTTTGATTTCTGATTTTTTGATAGGAACTGAAAGGACTCAGTTGACAAATAAGTGGAATCAATTACATATGGAATGGAACTTCTGCAGTAGTTAGTAATTATTATCAATTGTATAGAAATAACTCCACTTTAGAATGTATTAACTTCAATGCATTTTTCTCAATATGGGTCATCACTATGTTACCCACTTTTATAAGATGCAGGATTCACCTTTACGAAACAACAATCAACTTGAAAACTATCAAAATGGTTATTATGTCATGTCCCAAGCCTGGGTGAGGGTGCTGATAGGGTGTAGAATACATCCTATTTACTATACAGAGTTTATGCTTTCTTTGCTATTTTTCTTGTAAATTATGTATTTTACGTTTGTTTTGAGTTTTATAGCTACTTTGGAGTCGCACGGAGGAAAAGAAGAAGAAATTACTCTATTTGAGCCAAAAGGACAAAATTGTCATTTCATGGGCAAACACTATCTGGAGCCCAGCCAAGGTTAAGGGGCTGTAATTGGTTATCCCTTATCAAGTGTTACCGGGTGTCATTATCCAAATGTATCTAACCCTAAATCGAGAAGAAATTTCTCTTTCTCAATCATTTACTCGCTATTTTTCCTACACCCGAAAGTGAGAAAGAACCATGATCACAATGAGTGAAACCGAGAGAAGAGAGTGATTGATGATGGTTTGGAGCTGAAATCAAGTTAAGAAAGAGATGAGTTCGAATGGATTGTGTAGCTTGTTGAATTGAGAGAGAAAAGCAATCGAAATCGACCGAGAAAATTAGGGTTTGATGTTGTTTGTGGGATCGAAATTAAGATGAAGAAATGAGTCCGAGTTGCTCGATTAATGGTGGTATTGATTGGCTCGATAGAGAGGAAGAATTGGGTTTTTGCTGTGATTCATAGAACTGAGATCGGGTTTATTCGAGAAGATAAAGATGCTGGCCATCTTGAGTTGAAATAGAGAAATATGCCGTAGAATTGATGACTCTGTGATGTCAAGATGGAATCATTTTTTGATTTTATGGGTTTGTAGCTTTGTTGGGATAAAAGAGTTGAAGTCTGTTCTTTGTGACGATTACAATGGGTCAAGAATCTTTGCAATATTGGTCAGTCAATGAAGATGGTGGTGTTGTGAAGCTTTGCAGCTGGAAATGATGGTTCTGTGGATGAAGGAATTTGGGATTATGGTTGAAGATGGTTGTGTGGTTTGGTGTTGATGAATGTCGGGTGGAATGCTTGGCAAGAGAAGATGGGTTTAAGTTGATTTGTTTGAATTGAATCAAGACCGAGTTGAAACTATGGCTTGAAGTGGCACGAGGTAATGGGACAACAGAAGAGATGGAGAGGAGTTGAGTCGGCTTTAGTTTGGCTTGTCGATGGAGCTTGTTGCGGGGGACAAAAGGGCTGAATTGAGGTGCGATCACCGAGGAGTGGAAAGAGCTAATGATGCACTGGCGATTGCGGTGACAGAAGAGGGCCATCATGGTGGATTCCAGTGAAGTCCCGCAGTGTTAGAAATTGCGAAGAAGTGGTCTCGTGTTGGTGGTGTTGGTGTTGACATGGGTTACTGTGGGCTAATTGAGACCAATTACATTAGATGTATGCTTAGGCTTGATTACAGGGAAGGAGCTATGTTGTGTTGGTGGTAAGATTCAGATGGAGCAGCATGTAATAGAGCAATGGCTCAAAGTGTTGGTGATTAGAGCCACACAATAGCTGCAATTGTAAGTCTTGATGGAGTTGCAGGCACTAATAGGATGAGCTTAATTGAAATTTGGGAAGAAATGGAGTTGAGGCAATTGCGGTGGTTGCGAGTGAGATGTGTTGCAAGAATGGAGCGAAGAAGGAATTCATGTTTGCAGTGGAGCCACAGATGATCTTTGTTGAGATAACAAGAAGGCTTAGAAGGTGAAATTGCGAGGGCTTTAGATGTATGTCGGGATCTCGAGGAGATGTGCACCGAAAATATGGTTGTCACCGTGTCGATTGAAGCATCGGGAGGAAAGTAGTGAATGCAATGGACTTTGGCGGTGGATCAAGAGGAAAGTAGCGAACTTGCAGTGGCTTGAAACCTGGGTTGGAGCTTGGCGGTGAAGAAGGGGTAAAGAACAAAGTGTGAAATTCCGCCATCATGGTGAAGCACTTACCTAAGTCACGATAACTTTGGCCAAGACCAGTCACTGAGTTAGCCACCACTTCGGTTCCGACTCGACTAACTAGTGATTTGACTCATCCCTTGACCCGGTCAACTGTTAAGGACCGTTAGTCAACCGTTATATATAACAGAATCTTGGACGGAATATACCTCTACCGGCAGAGAATTTTCAGGCGGCCGACGGCGATTTTTCCGGCCGAATTCCGGCCACAATCCCAGTTTTCCGGTGAGCCAAAAATTCCAGAATTTTCTATGGACTTCTCTCATGGGTGTGAAGACTTGGGCTTGGAATTGGATGGAGAATTGGACTCAAATTTGGAAAGAGAAGGTGGAAGAGTTGAGAAAAGCTTGATTTGGAAATTGAATTGCAAAAGGAAAAGGATTCTACTCCTTAGAAGATTTGGAGAATATTGAAGCCTATAAATAGAGAAGTTTTCTACAACTTCTACACACCTCTCTACACACACAACACTTGTGTTTTTGCTTGCTTTTCTAAGATTCTTCTTCTTAATTATTTGTGTGAACTTGAAAATTCTCCCTTTAATATTTATTATTTGTGTGAATTTCAAAAGCATGAGTAGCTAATTTTCTTATTGATTGAGGATGAATTCCTAGTTCTTAACATATGAATTAAGTTTTTGTTTTCAAATTCTATCTTGAAGTTTTTCACATAATTATCGTTTGTTTTTACTAATAGGAGTGATCTTAAAGACATTCATGATTGATTGATAGATTGTTTGAGTGCACGCTAAATTGATTTGTTAATTTGATCTAAAGCTAGTGAAAGTTAGGAGATAAGTAATCGTTTCTTGACTCTTTACATAAGTAGCAAACACGAGACCTTGCGGAGGGATTAGTGGAGCAATTGTGTAGAAACAACGTTAGCAAGTAGACCTTGAGCTAAGAGTCTAACTACTAATATCAACCTAAGAAATTCACAAAACTTAATGCATGAGCCAAGTTACATCTAGGTTGAGCTAATTCTAGGTGGCTTGGTGATTAGAATCCGGTAGGCGAGAACTTCCGTGTCCGGTGATACAAGGGATTTAGGGTTTAGCACTTGAGCTAGGCGCTTTACCTACGACTTGGTGATAATTTGTGACTAATAACAAGTAGAATAGAACATAACTTTAATCATTGTTTCAAGAACGAAGAAGGATTCCTTGATCTTTTCTCTCTCTTATTGCTTTCATCTTTCAACTTTCGATTTTAATTGCTTTGTTTATTTTTCTTTTGCTTTTTACACCCCCTTTCGTGACAACTTTTACAACTAAGATCTCTTGCTCCTCGTGGGAACGAACTTGACTTCCATTATATTATTTTTAATTGAGTGGAAATATTGAATTAATTTGATTGCACCTACGACACGCATCAGGTGCCCATATCACTTGGATGTCAGTATATAGCATAATATTGTTGGTAGCCTTTAACCAGACAATGGTGTTTTTATTATTTGTAATGAGGGGTTAGGATGTGACCATCTGGGCTCTTGTTAGCCGTAGATGTTAGGTTAGAATAAGTAACTTATAAGCTGAAATTCTTGTATTAAGAAGCTTATGAAAAGAAAATAGAAGAGGAACTCAGTCCAGTGTGCCTGCAGTTAGTTACTTGAATGTTTAGGCAATCAATTCTGAGTTATTATCAGATCTTGTTGTGGAATCTCAAGTAAGTCCATGACATATTACTATTTTCATTTTCATTGCCTTTCTTAATGCTTGGATTTGATTTTCCACCTTTTTTTTCTTTTTAAAGATGTAATGGAGAAAAATATAAGACCACGTACGGGTGTGTGATTCAATAACTACGTCAATTTTGTTAATAAATGGAAGATTTAATGGGGTATCAATTTCTAACATTTTACTAATTTTGTTTAAAATGTTGTTTATATTTCAGGTCCCATTATTAACATACTAAAGAAATTTGTTGGTGAGTCTCTCACAGAGGTCATGAGGCATTTCATAGCCAAGACGCAGTATTAGGTAACCACACTTTCTCAACATCTTTTTCTCCATATGCGTTGGTTCACAAAAATAATTTCTTCATAGAGAAAATTACTATTGTTGTAAATCTTAACTTTTTTTAGTATAATAGAGTTGTAAACTGACCTGATTTATTTATCATCACCTTTCCAAATATATTGTGCCACCTATATGATGTAGTTATGTGCCTTTCAAAAATCTATTAGTTGACAGTCTTGAGACCATTGACACCTTTGGAAAATGGCTAGTAGTAGATCTTGACCTCATTTCGATCTCATGTGCCCAGGACTAATAATTTATTGTTATTTTACACCATCTAAGTCTTATTTTTGATGGTTGAGTCCAGTCAATAGTCGAGATGATTGACATGGATAGTCAGTTTTGATGAAAATGCTTAGTTTTTTTAAAAAGGGGTTACGAGGATAACTTTGTTGAATGAAAGTTTAATACCTTGATGTCTGTGTGATTTGTCCTAACTAATATTGGGATGTAAGATAGATGTTGAGAGAGATAAATATGTGGGCAATATTTGTGGAAATATGATTGTCGTTAGGTTGTGTAGACTTACCGTCCAATCAGTGAGTGACAGTGTATATGGATGATATCTTGACATGTGTGAAATTGTGGGTCGATAGAAATACCCATGCTAGCTTAGCAAGATTATGATAAAACCATGGTAGACTTACCCATGTCTAACATGTTTATGATTAAATCGTTCATTTTCTTACGAAAATCTATAAAGTATTGTTGTTTCGAATCTTGATAATTTTTCTCACCGATGTCAGTCGGTTAGCTTTCCTATGAAGAATATCAAGCTAAAGGACTACAATTCATTACTTGCAGTGAAAGAAATGAAGAAGAAAAACAACACTCGAAGCATGATTTGATTGCAAATATCGTTTATAACGAGAACCCAGAGAATAGATTTATAGAGTAGTTGCATAATGGAAACCAGAGGTAAGTAATATAACTTGACTACGTATAACTGATTTATTCCATTTATGATTGAACTTTAGATGCATCAGAAAATAAAAGTGCAAACCTTTAGTGACACCCATGCTCTGTGGTTTATGTCTATAAGTAATGGATGCAAGATCTTCATGTTGCAGAAGTACTTCCCCATATGTTTGCTTCTATCAGAGGACATGCGAATATATGAGCAACAACAGCCGTAATGTGGAAGACTAAGTTATGGTTCTCTAATGAGTTTACTGATCAAAAATCGATGTTACGAATGGTTGTTTAATCCAGTGTTTTGGAACTGTTTCAACTATAAAGAAAGATGTATGAAGAAGGGATATTATCTGATGTTTCAGTTAATCTGTGGAAGAAAAAGAAAATAGGTGTTGAACCATTTTTTTTTCTTTTGGAACAATTAAACCACAAATCTCCACCTGATACGTTTGATCCCTATACCTTGGTGACTATTATTATGGAGGCGAATTCGGAATAATAATAGACGAAAAGACTTAGAAAATAGAGACACAAGAAAGTAATTCAAAAAAAAATATATCTTCTCTAGATTATGAACAAGAAAACTATTACAATTCTCTCTTTGTAACGCTCACAATCTTCTCTAAACAGTGGATCAACCTTAAACTGTTTGCTAAGCTTGCTTTTACAATAATTAATTGCCTCACAAACTTCTCTCTAGGTGTGCATGTTAAACCTCCTTTTCAAGGTGTAAAACCGCACTCTCCAGATTGTCTTAGCTGTGAGATAAACATCTTTATTTACAGCTTTCGGTTTGGTTTCTCAAACCTTCTAAAAACTATTTCCCTTTCTAGGACTAATTTCTTTTATAGGTATATTTACCTTTCTAGGAATATTACCTTGTCTAGGAAGTATTCCCTTATCTAGGTATACTTCCTTAGATAAGGGAATACTTCCTTACTTTGGTTTGGTTTCCCAAACCTCTTAGGAATCTATTTCCTAACTAAGAGTATTGCCTAAAACAAAACCCTTTCCCAAATAAGGATTCCTTCCTAATATAGAATTCTTCCCTCAACTTAGATTGAGGTTTATTGGTTCTCGGAGAGAGGAAGATACACATGCATCACCACCTCATTACGATAACTTGTAGTGTTTAACATTATATGTTTCTCATATTTATTTGAATTATGACTTTTGGGGCTAAACATAGTGTAACAATTTTTTTCATTGGGTGAAAACACTTTGCGTGTAATATTTTAGGTAATGAAACACTTTGCGTGTAATATTTTTGGTAATGACGATGTGTGGGAGCATGAATTGGTAAGAAAAAAATTTAAAAGAAAAACAAACTAACTAAGGTCGGTTCATATGGAGGAGGCAAAACTTCAAGTTTGCCACTTTTGCACCAACTCTGGGCATGGCAAAGTGGCAAATTTTCCACTTTGCCAGGTCAGGTTTAGTCTCTACCGAGTGGTCGTCATCGGTGTAGACTCGGCTGCTAGCTGCATCTCATCTAACTGTCATCAATTCATCACCCTATATATACAATATTCAATTTCATTTCAACTCAACTCACACCATTTCTTCAATCTTCATTCTTTCACTCCACAAATTCAATATTTCACTCCACAAATCCAATATGTCAGTTCGGGTCGCAGATTTGTCTTAGCTGAAGATGAATGCATTTGCAGGAATTATGTCCTTGTTACACAAAATGTGCTCAATAATGCACAACAACAACCTACTGTATGGAAAAACATATATATTTCAGATATTTCAAGAAGATACATTGAACCTCAATAATCGAGATGCAAATTCTTTGTGTCATCGCTTCCAAGTGATCAACAAAGATGTGATCTTGTTTGTTACTTCGCTTATTGAAGACAATCGATATCGAGTAAATGGTCAAAACGAATTTGATGTGGAGCAAATGTGTCGGGTTGGATGACGCAACAGAGTGGGCAAAGATTTTCAATTCGATAGTTGTTATCAAATCTTGAGAGTATTGCCCAAATATAATGCATTTATATTAACAGTTGTATGATGCATTTTATTTTAAAGTTATTATCAAATCTTAATTAAATTTAATATAACTTTAAGGTATAAACTAGTGCATCTTTCATTAAGTTTGATAATCTAATTTCCGAATTTTAATTTACGTTAGTGCCTCTTTCATAAATCTAGATAATAATAATAAGATATAAACTAGACATTCATAACTTACAATAAAAGACTTTAAAAATAAAAATTGGGGGCAATTTTTTTCATCTTGTTTATCTTCTTTATTTTACCAAACTTCCAATCAATGCGCTCACGAATGGAGTTTCCTTTGTTTATCTTCTTCTTTGCCTTCAAGTTTTTCTTGCCTCGGACTTTTCTTTGTCTTTTCTTAGTTGGAGGTTTGATTTGGTTACTATTCAAAACTTGAAGACTTCTTTAGTTTTTACCTATTTCTTTATAACTGTCACATATCTTACTAAGAGCGGCTTCAAGCACCATCCCAAGAATCAAGTCAGGGTAGCCAAAGTCTTGTTGGGATTCAAACTTTGCCATTTGAATCAATTTGGAAGAAAAGATAGAAAAATTTTGTGTAAACATTTTGGTGTAAACTTTGTGTTCAAAATCCATCTTTCGGCAGAGACTAAAACACTAGCGGTGGAGACTCGATCGGTTAACTATTTTTCCATAGAGGCTCGGACAGTTTGCCAGGCCACCTGGCATGGCATACGAGTGGGTTAGACTGGGTCTAGTGGTGCTTCCCATCCACTTCCCAAACCCCTTTTCACATCACTGGAAGGGCCTGGGTCTTGCGGTTTTTCCGGAGACTTGCTTTGAACACGACTAATCGTTAGCCGTTCTAACCCTAAAATACGGGCATTGATCAGCCGTTCCACAAGTAACGGTCACTAATCGACCGTTTTGAAGGAAACGGTTAATGGTTATCCGTTTTCCTTATCTTTGACGGTCAAAATCGATTGAACTGGCTAACCATTAACCGTTCCACTATTTACCATAAAACATCCAGAGAACTCGACAGAGTTCTTTGGTTCTTCTCTTCTTTTTTTTCAAGCAACAGTTCTTCTTATTCCCCCTCCGTAAAAATCACAAAAAATCGTTTTCTTTCATTCTTTTGTTTGGGTTTGTGGAACAAAGGGTGAATTCGAAGTTGGAATTGATTTGAAGGCGTTTTAACCACTCAATCCTTAAAGGTAAACTATTTTAACCTAAAACCCTAGTTTCCAATTTCCTTTTCAATTAAGATTAATTGTGCAAAATTGATAGGTTATTGACACTAATTGAATGCCACAACTATTAGTTACTGCTTTGTGTTTGTTTAAAATTTATTTAACATGAAATTTTTTTGATACTTATTGATGAACATGGTTGATTGGTTAGCTATTGATGAACATGGTTGAATTGTTTTGACATTTGATTATAGATAATCCTAATTATGTATTCTAATTATGTTGCATGACTTGTAATTTTGATAATACACAATTCATAGAAATGTTTTTGAGTATGAAATTAAGATATGGTTTTTGAGTATGAAATTTTGATAATACACAATTCCTAATTATGTATCCTAATTAGTAAGATATGGTTTTGAGTATGAAATTAAGTTTTTCCTCTAAGAGGTTTACATTTGCTTGGTGATTTTCATACGTTAATATTTGTTTGTTTGGTGCATTTAGATAATGATATGGAGTACCCGATAGACCAAAAGTTGTCCGTAAAAGGTAGAGATGGCCAAACATCCGGTTTAGATTCACCGAAGATGAAAATGAGGACTAGTTGGGGAAGAATTAAGGATTATTATGATATCGTTGTCTTCAATAATCCACACGTACTTCGCGTACTAGATAATTGTGGCTTTTCCAAGATATTTTCGTTTGATTTTAAAAATTCAGATGTGCAACTCACAAATGCTCTAGTAGTTAGATGGTGGCATACAACCAAGACATTCTATTTCCCGGGCTTTGAAATAGGATTGACACCTTTAGACTTTGTAATGTTAACTGGAATTCCTATAGGTAAGGGTGAGCCTATAAATTACTCTAAGAGGTTAACCAGAGAATATTATGAAAGTTTAGATGATTTGTACTTTAGTGGTGTGATCGCCAACCTAAATAGTCCATTTGCAAATATGGAAGATGATGCTAAACCCCCCCCCCCACCCTCCTCGACAAGCCAGGAATTCTAAAAAACCATGGGATAGTAAATCATCAGTTATATGTCTCTCTCACCTTTCATCTTATATAAACAGTAGGAAAGGCATTGACAACTCCGAGGTCTGGGAAGAATTGACTAGGATTTTTCTTCTTTGGGTTATTGGTCAAGTATTCACCGGAACGACTTCCTCTAACGCTTTTAAAAGCATGGTTGGTTGTTTTGGGAGATTCAGAAAGCTTGCAAAATCTTGGCAGGCTTGATTGGGGTTCATTTATTTATGGTAGATTGTTAAACAACATGGAAAAGGCTTCTAGCGGTGTTGATAATAACATGGCAGCAATGTGGATGATATTAGAGTATTGGTACTATATTTACTTTCGTAATTGTCAACCATTACTAAAATTTGGATCATTCGACCCGGAACAAATGTACCCTGCGATTGAAATGTTTCAATCAACCCATACAGAGGGTGTGAAACAGTTAGACTCTGGGAAATATTCTGTGAACAATGCTAAAAGACAGATGGATCTGAGATTGTCACCTGGAGCGCTTGTTTGGCAAGCATGGGTATTGAATGCCCACTACGAAGATGAGGAAGTAGTTTTAGCAAGAGAGGTTAGTCGAAAGAGATATATTTCAGGGGAGTAGTGGATACGAAAGATGAGGTCCTTTATCTTGGGGAGATGTTTGAGGCAGGTGTTAGGTATAATTTCAATTCCTTGTCCTCCTCCAGATTTTTCAATCACTAGAAGTGAGGATATAATAGAAGGGGTTCATTACTTTCTATCAAATGAAATTGAATATGTACGTTGGTGGAAAACTGTCAGCATGGGTCCTTTGTTGCCAGATTTGAGTCGTGTCCAAAACCACGAAGAGGTTGGTATTGGTAATATTGGAAGCTCTCGTTTCGTTCCTAATGTACCTGCTCCAAGTCAGTTTGCAGAAACATTTGTCTATACTCAACCAGAGACGCCATGTACATTTCCTACAATAGAGTAGTAATTTCCGTATGTCAACTCGGAGGGAATACATGAAATACATCATCTTCCAAATATCACCCATCGTCGTGATTGGAGTAACATCCATGGCACCGAGGTTAGTTATTAATACACCTTATTTTTGTAAATTTATTAGTATAAATATAAAATTTTCCTGTAGTTTTTATGTACAAATTAATAATATAACATGATCAGTGGAAATCCTTGGCACAACAAAGTTTTGAAAAGACTGATGCACTCGAGCAACTATTGTATGACCGTTTTACGTATGGCCCTTCCGATACTGGCGGTACATCTTCTAGTGCTTTTAGCACTGAACAATCCCAAGAAGAAGCTTCTCTGCATGGGACATTTCGTATGTTAGGCTTAGGTGGTTCTGGTGAGTGCAATCGTAAGTGTCAAGCTACTTCTAGTTTTGGTGATCATGGAAAAGGGTATCACCCAGTTGTCAGGGACGCCGGTATTAGTCATACCTACTCAATCCCAAGATTGAATCAAGAAGAAAATCCTTACTTGAACAGTAATGTGGATTTAAATACAGATATGGAGTTTGTTGTTGACACCTAGGTTGAACACATACAAAAGGTCGTTTGATTTATTCCCAGCAGCATAGTTGTATGACTTTATTGTTGTTTTAATATGTATTAAACTCTTTTAATATGTATGAAACTGGGTTTAAATATGTATGAAACTTTATCGTTTTTATTTGTTACAATAGATTTTAAAATTTCATGGGAAGTGACATTTCTTTAAAATTTTATAGTATCCATGAATAATAACTTCGAATTTGTTTGTCTTTCAAATTGATGTGCATTAAAAAATGGTGACATTTCTTTTCAAATCTACATTTTTCAAATATCCATGAATAATAACTTCGACAATGTTTGTCAAAGCATTAAAATTTATTTTCTCTTGCTTTAATAAATGGTTGGTTCATACTTATCCATAGAGACCTTCTCATCTCGTAGAATCCTTTAAAATACTGTGTAGCCTCTTAATAATTCACACCAAATAAAGAATTCTTTGTTCCATCGTCCTTCAACATATCACTCCCCTTAAAAAAAATGAAAATGGGTGCGCTTGATTCATCTGAAGATTTGGTCATCATGAAATCTTGGGTGAAAATTAGCTCCCGTCGTGAGGTAGTGCTTGGTTTCTTACCAACAGAAACTTTTTGGGAGATGGTATGGCAGAATTATAAGTTAGAGTTTTGAAATTCCCGACGAGAGAACCATGGATAACTTAAAGGACGAGATATGGAGTAATTCGGAGGAAATGCAATTATATTATGCCTACCAGGTCGAAGGCATCGTGAGTTGCCGTGATCCCCAATCCATAACAACTCAAATTATGGTAAATATAAACATTTTTGCAGATTTTTTTTTTAATACATAAACATTGATATTAAAGGTTTGTATTTTTTCTTACAGGAAAGACTTGCTGATTTGAAGTACCGACAAGTTAAAGGCGTTGAGTTTCCCCAACGGGAAGTTTTTATATTTCTAAAGACCAAGTTCCCTGATTTCCTAACAGAGCTTAAAAGTTCTGGTGATTCATGAACTCATATGTAAACCATGGTTACAATAGGTTTTGTGGGCACACCTCTCTGTAAACCCTCACGAGATAGCACTCGTCCTTTAGGGTCACCTAAAGGTTTAAAGCTTTATTACTTATGCTATAATTGTAACCGCGATGACCGAGAAATTGATCCACGGTTTAATAAAACTATATATTATGTTGTGTTATATTATTTGTGCTACACCTATTGTATTGTCATTCCATCAGTCTGGTTCATTTAGGCATAGACAAGACCATTCCATCAATAATTTTATTTAGTTTTAAAAGTAATTTTTTATCAGTTACTTACAAGTCACTTTATCTACTTTAGGTCATTCAAATATTTGAAAGACATGACGATCATTTAACAAAGATATATAAACACTATAAATCCCGATGTCCTTAAGGCAATCAACACACACCAAAGAAAATATTTTCCTCTCCCACAATTTTCACCTCCTCAACAAATATCTTCATCTTCTTGTATTAGCGTTACAGTAAGTAATTCAAAATAATCCATAATTCCTTTGTATACCACAGAAGAAGATATAGCCACCATAAATGATTGGATAGATGTTGTTACTCTCTCGGAGGTTCGTCGTCATTTGGTGCCGGCAACTAGAGTTTGGAGACAAGTTTTCGATAACTATAGAGATGTTTTTATAAACTTTCATCGAAGAACAGAAGCAAATATAAAGAGTAGGGTTGGCGTAGTAAAAAAAGGAGTGAGCCAATACATACGCATCCAAAAAGTTATTTATGAACAACATAATAGATCTCCTTTATTGACCGTTGAAAGACTTGTAAGTGTATCTTGTTTATCTATCCACTTCATATCCATTTTTGTTTCTTTACTTACCTAAATTATTATGTGTATATAGGACACTATGGCGACTACTATGTACGCTACAAATACCAGGAGAGAGTTTAAGTATTACGAATGCTACATCATATTGAAAAATGCATTTCCGGAATTGTGCGTGGTACAACCACCAAATAACCCCCCTCAAAATGGTGATGAAGATTAGTCGTTCAACAAGTATTGCATAGGTTTTGTGGGTACATCTCTGGCAAACCCTCCCGAGACTAAACTCGGCCGTTAGGGACACCGACCGGTTTAAAGGCTTGCTGCACCGGCTAAGTGCAGTCGCGGTGCCTGCGACAGTGAGTTAGGATTTGTTTCATGTATTTATGATATACCGGACTACCTCGTAAAGATATTTAAATAAATTTTTTTTATTTATGCGTGGTTGTTAGTTATCGACAAAACCTCACCACATAAACATAACACGGTCAACAAACGAATTGATTAGGTACATAGTGTAGTTATGTGTCTCCACATATGCACTTCTCAACAAATATGAATGACGGATGACATTGAGTTTTCAATACTGTCCCAGTGAGTTGTCCACCAATAGCAGTGATACTTCAAATCACTTGTTCAGTAGTCTGTAGATGCATTTTGCTTTAATCACATGGAGTGAGATTCGAACTTAGTTTTTAGTTCATTTTAAATTTTGGATGCTTGGCTATAAATAGCCATAAAATTGGAACACTACTACAACCAATCCTCTTCTTCTTTTATTTATTTTTCTTTCATCCATTCTTGTTTCTTTTTCAAACATGGTTAGGTTCTCTGCAGAGGAAGATGAGGCTCTTAATATGGCTTACTGTTCTGTATCAAATCGTCAAATTCAACAAAGAAACCAGCATGCTGAGTTGTTTTGGGAGCAGGTGCTGCGAGAGTTTACCGACATAATAGGAAATATTAATGGGCAGTCTAATAAAACTATTGCTTGTCGTGTCTCCATAATAAAAACAGAGGTTAAGATATTCGTAGCACCGCAAAATACCACCGTATCGTAACGTTCTGTGGATGGAATACATCGAGAATTGTTAGTTATACCGTTGTAAAACTACATATCGTATTTTAAAGAGGTACTTCAGTTAAAATAATATATGTTTATATATGTTTATTATTACAGGAGGGTCATGTGAGGGAGTTGTACATGCAACAAAAACGAACGGAATTTAAGTTCTATAATTGCTACCTTAGTTTGAGACAACAATTTACTCACATGAACCCACAACTGTTAGCACTTGAGAACCAAGATGTCGGTGACGCCGGTGAAGACTAATTCAGACAATCAATGGGTTTTGTGGGCTCACCTATCAGGCAAACCCTCACGAGACTAAAACTCGTCCGTCGACTAAACTGTTTAAAGGCTTGCTGCACGTGCTAAGTGCAATCGCGTTGCCTGCGACAGTGAGTTAGGCGTTAAGTTTTTGTGTACTACCAATTTGTAATAAGTGTACTACATTGTTATGGGAATCAAAAAAAAAAAAATCATTTATGATGAAGCATGTCTTTGCATTTACCCCATGACCCATTTTGAGTTTTCAAAACAAGGTGCTTTAAAAGACCTTGTCTCGGATGTCATTGTCTAACACAAGTGGATGGTAATAAATTACCACACGCAAGTGGATGGTTGTATACCTCACTTTTATTTGCTTATAAAAACCAAGACTAGTCGACAATGAGATTCACAATTGCCTCAGACAACCAATAGCCAAACAAAATAGGTTTTTTCTTTCCAAACATATTAATCATCCACAAATGGCCGACGCCGACCCCTGGGAAGGTTTTGATGAAGACGAGCTAGCATCGGTATTAGATAGTTACTCGCAGGTCACCCAACAAAGTTCAATGGAGTTTTCATCAAACACACCAATTGTGCCAAACATATCAAACCCATATGATAACCGCAATAAATCAGTTGTCGTTGACCTCACCCCATGTCCAGTAGTAAAACAATCAGAGCACTTAATCCCTAACTCACGTGGTGCCTCTAGTAGCCGAAAAATAATTCCGGGCCCGACCGGAGAGCTTCAAAAGTTACAAGATCTCAAACACAGAAGGATAGTAACGGGACGGGAAGATGTATCAACGATTAGCGAGGATGAAATCAAGGTGTTAACAATCTTCATTTCAGACTAAACCTTGGTTCTTTGCAGAACAATATTACGCAGAGCGGAGAACCGCATTGGGATCTATTAAACCGATAAACCAATAAATCGAAAGGTTGGTTGTACTGGTCGAGAAGCAAAGAAAGTATCTTGATGACTATGCTTTGAAAGTGAAGGTAATTTATCCACTTAGTAAATCATTTAAAATTCGTGATCAATTATTTAAACCAATTACTCATTATTGGGTTTTTTATAATATTGCAGGATCCCAGTGGTAAAATGTCAACAAACGTCCATCGCAAAGTGGTTGAACATCCTGACTATGGAATGCATATAAGGGTGGGAGCGGTATTAGTTTTGAAAAAAGTGGTAATATTTTCTCCAACGAAAAAAAACTTTTACATAAACATAACGCTCCCCAATATCGAAAAGGTTTGTTCCAAATATATGATCAAATGTGATTTCATAAACATTTCTGAAATAAAATGATTAACTTCATTTATGTTCTACAGGTGATCCCTTCGGATTCTACTGTCGTTGTGATGGGTCGTCGACAAGTTTGAGTTAAGGTTGTTACAAACCAAATCCGTTTTAATTCCAAGAATTGTTGTTAAAGACGTTATAATTGTACTACGTTGTTTAAGTATCTGAATAAAATGGACTTATTTAAGCATCATTGTTACTTATTCGTACTGCTAATTGATATTAATGCGACATTACTCAACTTAAACATACAATGACTCTAAACATTACTTTGTTAAAAAAAAACATACAACTAGACTAAACTTTATAATAATACTTTAGATCACAATCAAACGCCAGTTACTTAATTAATACTCTCTGGATCGTATTCTGTTTGATGCGCCTTAAGAATATGAAAAACGACATCATGTGTCTATCTTTTTCCACCGGTTTCTCTGTCTTCGTACTTTAGATGACCTTCGCGGTACTGCAGACAATTTCATAAATAAAGTAAGAAAAATAAAATAAAATAAATTCATACAATATCACAACTTATTATTATCATATACTCACTGCATCTTCATGGTTCCATTCGGCCGTCATGTTTATAAAGTAGGGTTTAATGCAGCCAACATATCTCAAAACTTCTTGTTTTAAGTAGGAGACTCTTCGTTGTAAAGACGTAACAAATCTATCAGTCTCCCTCCCCCCACCCGCTCTGGTTCGGTATTCAGTTTTAACAAGGGACCAGAATTCATTACTGTTATAAATTGTTCCTCTAGGTTCCCTGCTAAACAAACAGTAAGCACCAATAAGAGCCACATCCTCTTCTCGTGTAAATCTCCCCATTTTTGTAACAGCAATGTAGCCAGAGAAATGAGAAATTTAGATTACCAACACAGGAAAATAATACTTAAAGTCAAGGGTGGGTGTTTGAGTTATGTTGTGTATGCTTTTCGATTTCACAACTGGGGTTTATATACATTCTAAAAATCACTCCTATCCACACACTACAAAGTAGTTCTGATCAAGATAAGAAATATAATGCTATTGTCGGTCACAAACTTTACTTTTTTGGTTTATGTGTGACAAGGCAATGACAAATTAAAAAAAAAACCTGCAAATTTTTGAAAATAAGATTTCGAATCATAATAATTAATAGACGTCCTTACTTTTTTTACAAAAGCCGAGAATCGTTTTAAAGAGACACCTACTATTTGGATGACATCAAAGACATTGAATTATGAAGAGTACATAGACATCGTAAACAGAACATAGAAATAAAACATAAACATTACATAATTAACTAAAATTGAACAAACTAAAACACATAATTAAACATTACATCATAAAGACATAATAGCTACCCAAAGAAATTATCGAGCAACATAATTAAAACTTACTCAGACCATTCCACCAACTGACAACCGGGACATCTCCAAAAATGTTCACTGTAGGTGTTCTTAGCTTTAGAACGATGGAGTTTCATAACAAAATTACGATCAGGGATTAGGCATGAGGCAACCTTTTCATGTTCAACCTTAATTATCCCTTTTTCTTTGAAGTTTTTGCAGAGTTCATCTACCTTTATATCATCTTTTGCCTTGATTGCATCTTCCAACCACTGTGGTTTTTCACGACAATTATCGAATTGGCAACGCAGGTACCTGCTCTGTCCTGGTTCCGTTTCTAGTAACATTTTGATGCCTGTACAACCTCTCTGTGGGCACTTCGAATACATCCAAGGGCACTGCATTACGGAATGGTCATCAAGAAAACATAGTGGACAAATTTGGTTTGCCTCGACACACACTATGTGTTTTTCTTTCATGCTAGAATTCATTCGTGACTCGGTAAATTTCAAAAATTATATTATGCTTCAAGGTAGGTGTTTCTCTGAATGGTTAATGAATTGTGTTTGTAAAAATTTTGATTTTTTTATAAGAGAAATCCCCGTTTTTGATAAAGATAAAGTTATATCGATCTGAATAAGATATCAATTAGAGATAAGAATCCGATGCTAACAGTGCGTTGATGATGATAAAATCCGAGGCTAACAGTGCGTTGATGATGATAAGAATCCGAGGCTAACATTACGTCCGAGTATACCTTTGCACATGTACATCCAACACAACTGACAATAAATATTACTCCAACAAATCTCAAAACAAATACAATGTAACCATTAATCGTAAAAGAAAACGTAAACTACAAATGAGTGTACGGAGTGTAAACGAAAAAAGGTCAAGGAACGGCTAGCCATTAACCGTTCCAGGAAAGAGAAAACGGCAAATGGTTAGTCGTTCCACAAGAACGGTCAATGGTTCACCGTTATTTTTCACAAGAACGGTTAATGGATAACCGTTTTCTGCTTTTTGAGAACGGCTTACCATTAGCCGTTCCCGGAGCCTTCCCGCTGGGATTCCCGCACACTAGGGAAGCCTTGCGGGAAGAGACCCTTTAGGCCATGGTTTTTTGGGTAGGGAAGCCCTTGGGCATGCCCATAAGACCCAGTCTTAGGCAACCCCATAGGAACCGGCCTAAGCGTTACTTTGTTAAACATGTCGCCAAGAAGAAAAAACGGGTTGAGCCCTAAAAACCTCCCCTCGTTCCCCTCGTTCCATCTTTACCTGTTCATTTTTCTACTTCTTCATCTGGTGTTTCACGCCCCCTCAAAACCTCCGCCACCACCTATCATGGGTTCAGATGTTAACGATCATCAGCAACAACAACATGATAATGGCATGGGTGTAAGTAGTAGATCTCACTTCTGTACATTTCATTTCTTTGTTTCATTTATTCTTTATAATCTGTATTCTGATTTTAGGGTTTTGTTACCTATTTTTCCTGCAGACTTATTTTTGGTTTTTAATCACATTTTCTGTTGAAAAGGCCGAAAGATTCTCAACAAGGGGGTATTGAGGCCATGGGAGTGAAAGGAGAAGTAACGTCATGCTTCAATTCTGTTGAAGTATAACTCTCTTCCCTAATGTTTTTTTTTTTTTTTTTTTTTTTGATGAATTGCTGTTGGTAGATTGTGAGGATTCGAAATTGCCAAGGTGTTCGATTTGGAGAACAATGTAGACATGTTGCAGAATGTGGGGAAATATGTGTTTAGCACTGAATCACTGTTGAATTACCAAAATCAAACTTGGTTCGATTTTTATGCTATTTCTTTATCTCCTTTAAGAGTGTATTGAATCTACAATAATTTATGATCAGAACATCACTTTGAGCACAAGGAGCTTTCCTTTAAAAGCCCATCTGATCGGAAATATGGCGTCATTATCAATTGTACTACAATTGTACTACAGGTATTTCCTTTTCTGTATTCTAACCAGTTTTAAGCAATTATGGTGGTAAAGTGATATATGTCACATTATGTATCATCAGAATGGTGAATTCTACAGTTAGGAGTTTGACATTCAGGATTATTATGTACAAACAATTTATAGCTAATGAGTTTTGTGCCTTAGTCAGGCAAACAAAGGGTAGGCGATAATTAGTTCTTGCAGTATATACCTAGGAGAAAGAGTGGTGATACCTTACAAGCTAAGCATGTAACTTCTGGTAGAATCGTATAAATTATAAGGAACTGGTAGAATCATCATTATTTTGTAAATGAAGTATGATGAATAAAAAAATTTCTTCATTTTCGAATGAATTTTTGAAGCAATCAGATCAAATAACATCTAAAACATGGATTAGGTAGACTTTGTAACATGTAATGCTAAAATACATGTTTCCTTTATTACAGTTCAAGGAAACATCTTTTGATAAAGAACTAGTCACTTCTCTGGTGGTAGTTAAGTATTTGATATCTTTCAAGACCATACATATTTCAATCAAATGTTTTAGGTCTTACATTATTCACCAAATTATCGAATTCAAAATTCCATACTGGTTTTTCTATGAAAATGACTGAGCCATGTTCATTACGCCACTTGAATAATGATACTTCGATGAGTCTAGGACTCTAGTAGTGCATAAGTAAAAGTCTTGATATAAAGAGTGCACAAATTCTTCTTGAAGAATCATATGTTAACATTGGCACAAAATCACTGTTAGTGCTAATCTTGCTTCCTCAATTTATGTTTTGGTCAACTTTCTTGCAGGAGGGACAAGACAAATATACATAATACTCAAGCATTGTTGTCAAGAACAACCATGAAATTCTTGGTGGATGTTGACAATCGTTGGTGATATTGTTGCTAGTTATTTGAACACTAAAAAACCTCCCTACACCAGAGATGATTCAACAACCTTCATACCTCGTTATGACCAAGGGTATAAAATCCTAATCACGCAGCAGCCAATGTATGAAATACGGCAAGGGTGGCTAAGCAAGCCTCTTGGTGTACAATCTTAGTGCAGCCAAGGTACAAATGGCGCTTGTTCAGGTTAGTTGGTTAAACTTGTAGAATCCCCCGAGCAATAATCAAATAACTACCTCTTTCTTATAAACAGTCTCTCAATCTACTTCTTGCTCTCTTGGATTGTTTGTTAATACTCTTTCGTTTTCTCATTATCTAAATATACTGTTAGTTCTTGAAGTTGATCTAGAAACCATATTTCTTCTCTATAGTGTTGTTCTTATTCTCTCTGCTTATTACTACTCCACATACAGGAATCATCAAAAGAAGTCAGCATGTCGACACCAAAAGAAGTTGACGAAAAGTCAGAATCTGAGATTACCGTTTCAGAAGTTGTATGACTGTACTTTAGGTATTCACCTTTGTTTGGCTTCTGGAGATTTAGATGACAAAGAATTTTAATCAAAAATTGCTAATTATGCACTTCTTCTGAATTAAGTTTCAACCATTTCTTAATTTTTTGATTTTGATTTTTGTTTTCTGGTGTTTTTGTATTGATGTTGATGTGTATTTTTCTGGTGTACATACTCAGGCATAAGTTAGCAGCAGATCAATGTGTTGATGATTCTGATAAGACTATGTTCTTACTGTGGAGTGATAATGTGAAGCAAGAACTGGAAAGGCACAACTCTTTCGTCCAAGTAAGCTTGTGATATTGTATCATTTAGCTTCATATCAGAATTCGAGATCCTACGAACAAAACTTTTTTTCTTATGAAATTCGTTGGCCATTTCTGTAGGATACGATGTTATAATGCAGTAGATAATCCGTTTTTTTTGCTGCCACGCTTCTTCATTTGCATCGGATTTGTATGATTTAGGTCTGTTTATTGAGAAGATTCATGTGGGAAATTTGCTATTTTCTTGTGTTTCACCTAATGCATAATATCTAGTTCCATAATGTAAGCAGAGACAATTAGGAATAGTCACATTCTTATCCAACAATCTTAAATTATTTCGGTTAATTTAGAAAAAGGACGCGTAACAAGGCTTAGAACTAAAGGTGCCAACCGTAGATGCAGATCAAGTGCGGCCGCACTTTTGCCTTTAGAGTAATTGGACTCACGTACATAAAAGTTGTACAGTAAGGAAAATAACAACAAGAAATGTGAGTTCTAGATGTAGATCAAATGCACCTGTTCTAGATGTAGATCAAATGCACCTGTTCTAGATGTACACATCTGATTATAAATGTACCAGTTAGCATGATTTCTGATGTGTTTAAAAGAATGTACCAATATATATAATCAAGAAATTCTCCTTGTGCAGAAACTGGGTTTAGGCCCTACAAAAGAGACCTCTCTTTACCCCTGCAACAGTGAAATATGCAGAGTACTTGTTAGAAACTGCTTCTGGTAATATACAAGTTCATGAAAATCCAATGCAGCAATAAAAAATTCCTGCTTATACTCTTGGTGCTATGACGCCAAGTTTGAGACTCTATGCCTTTCTTAGTAAGGCGGTGCGGAAATCCTTATGATAGTCTCACCCACGCAGCAAGTAAATCAAAATAGAAAAACCCTTCTCAAGATTTCAGGAATTAACATATAGAAAAATCCGTCGGTAAGATCTTCAGGAATTTTATCTCCATCATCATAATGAACCATCCACTTGGGTTGTCGATCAATTTTTCCATGTCTTTTGTTTGTAATCGAAGGGTCTTTGCTCCATTTGTGCCCCTTGTGTTTGTAATCAACAACTCATGGGTAAAACAATACCTTCTTTTTTGTGCCGCTTCCTACAAGAAATGGAACCAATACCTTCTTGTTTATAATCGCAGAGAACAAATTTTTATCTTTCTTAAGGTCGATTGGGTAGAAGTAGTTCGATTCTGCGAGAATAGGCGAACATCTTGATGGTATTGGTTCCATTTCTTGTAGGAAGCGGCACAAATAAGAAGGTATTGTTTTACCCAAGAGTTGTTGTTGATTACAAACACAAGGGGCACAAATGGAGCAAAGACCCTTCGAATCTGACGAGAAGACATGAGAAAAGTGATCAACTACACAAGTGGATGGTTCATTATGATGATGGAGATAAAATTCCTAAAGATCTTACCACGGGTTTTCTATATCTTTGGATTCTTAATAGATACTTGAGAATTATGTACGTATACGAATTGGATTCTCCGATACCCGTATCGGATACGTTACCCTTATATACTTCCTAAAAGGCTTATCAAAAATTTATTAGTTTTTCTAAAGGTTTTTTTTTTTTTTTTTTTTAAGGTCTCTCTTGCTTTCACTGCTTTGTACATGTGAAGAGGAGAAACACTTCCCTCATAATGAGGGTTGAGGGAGGAAATTTCAAGTTTGCTAGCAATGTGAGACTGAAATGTTGTGATATATAGGTGTATAATGAGTGTCTTTGGGATTAGATTGAATTTGTGTGCTCTAATACATTCCTGAGTCCTATAAGATTGCATTTGCAAATATTTATGTATCCGTACGTATCCGTATGTATCCGTTTCGGCCATTTTGGGAGATGCCGAATCGGATTCTTCGATATGTACTGGAATCGGATACCATACCAGTATATGCAACCCAGTCTATATGTTAATTCCTGAAAAAATCAAAAATATCCGTATGAAAGTTTCAAGGTGTGTTGATCATTAGTCACTGATCTTTTTCGTTGATTCACTTTCTTAATACTTCTCAAGACATTAAAAATAATCTGTGTTACAAGGACACTCCATAAATAAAAAATACGCCGTGTCGACACTCGATGAACGGACACTCGTGTCCGACACACAGGACACAGCTCAAATACCAAGACAAGATTAAAATATTTAATAAAATTAAAAAATACTTCAGCTATAGATTTTTTACATATTTATATTAAGAAAGAAAATGTTTTCTTCATTCTAATTTGTATAAGAACCTTCATCTTTAGTAAAAACATATTTTCTTAGCTTCAATAATGAGTTTTGTCTTTAGTAATAAAAATAGAGACACTCCCGAAACTAACCACTGATCTCCATTAGATTTTTTAGCAAAAATGGAGATATTCTCCCACAACTACAAACTATATCTATGAGATGATGGAGATAGGTAGAAATATCAATGGAGTCTCGTATTTTTAATGCCTTTTTTATTTTTCATATACATATATGTAAGTATTTTTCTATGCTCGTTATCCGTGTTCCCGTTTTCTAGTTTTTTAAGTTGTCGTGTCAAGGTAACGTATTGGACACGACACACGACACCGTTTCCGTGTCCTTGTAACACAGAAAATAATTGATATTTTTTTTGCATACGGAGCTTATAAAGCTTTTTTTTTTACATTTCTCTGCAGACATCTTATCTTCATGCTGAGCTTGATAAGCTATGCAACTCTTTGGCCTGGGAAGAGATTGAAGTCGTAGAAAGGCTTTGTCGTCAAGCTACTTGGACTTCTTTTATTCTCGACAGTCTGAGCAAACCCTGATCATCCCAATATATGTGAAGCTTGATCCTAAGGAATGTCTGTTACTATGTTCTAATCAGCAACTGCAGGGTGCGGGTAGAGACACTTTTTTTCAGATTACATCAACAGATTTGGGGAATACTGGGGAGCTTCTTTCCCAACGCTATACTTTGGAGTATGATAACTGGATAAAGAAAATGCTCGGTGAAAGAGGTATGACCAGACAATTTAATCATCAATTGACATGTTAAAATTATCCAGAATGTTTGAACTCTTTAAGTGGTTGTAAACAGTAGGAGAGCAAGTGTTTTCTTCCTGCTTAGATGTCTGATCACTCAAATCTGAACCTTGTGTCTTCTTTTTCTTTTTGTTGTAGTTCTTAGTTTTCATCATCAAGGACTCCACGGTGCCCTTGTAGAGCTCCCATCTTCTGAGAGACAAGCACGGTTTCAAGAATATTTGATTCCGGTGGGTTTGGAGGACATAAAGCAAGCTGGCAAATGTATGATGCTTCAAAATGGTTGTATGAATTTTATTCAGTAGGTGAACAACCTGGATGCATTTATCAATGTAATGCCAGATTGGAGTGAGGATCTAACTAGGTCAGCGCTTTGAGGTACTAAATCATTTTTCACTGAAGAAACTTTTATACCTTTATCTGTACAGATTAATAAGAAATTCGGCAGGATTTTTCTATGTTATCATTCAACTTATCTCTGTATAAATATTTTCACTGTTGCAAAGTTATCACATCACAAGGTCTTGGTCATGAGATTAGGTTCAAATTTTGCTCCTTTCAGGTCTAAAACTCTATTTTCTGAGAAAAGTGTTTTTGCATGGATATACTTTTTAAATGAAACTATTTATGTTTTTGAGCATTATGCCAAATTTTGAACATTACAACACTTCTGAGTTTTGTAAAATAACTCTTTATTATTTTGATATTGATTCTGAATTAGCAAAGACAGTTGCAATACCAACGCAGCCGTGTTCCAAAGGAGATTATAGTAGAAGTGTTGAGTTCTTTGGCGAGTGCAGTTGACATATGCATCTTATGCTGCTGCTCAAGGACGACGTGCCCCGTTTGGACATTTGGGAGATGCGAATGGACTATTCTGGATAGAATGTCAAGTATTGCGTAGATCTTAGTCCATTAACAACTGTATATCCTGGCATTCTACTACAAAGAGCTCAATTGTTCGGTCGTTTTGCATTGGATGTACTGCTTATTGAGGAAGGCGAAGATTCATCAAGGTTAATATTATGGATATCGGAGGACAAGATGATATTCTTTGACCCTGATAATAAGAGTTTTAAGGAAATGTATGATGTTAATCCAGGTGCTCGTGTACAGGGATTTCAATATATCGAAGCACTCTCTCATGTTTGAATATTTCCTTTGAAGCAGCCAAAAGAAAGAAGAAAGAAAGAAATCCAGAGATCTGAGGGTGAAGTATGTCAGGAAGAGAAAAGGTGATCAGGCATAGGAGCAAGGAAGCACATGAAAGTTTGGAGACATAAGCTTTGGAGGTTTTTTAAAGGAAAAGTTTTAATTAAGGTTGGGAATTTATTTTCTTTTATATTTTTCATGAAGTAATTGGAAGCTGTCATAAGCTTTGTCATTTCGGTTTTTCTTCTGAAGTTATTTGTTGAGTGAAATTTTGTTCATCAAAATCTCTCTTGTTGCTGAAATCACAACCACATGTATCTGTATGTAACCAGTGTACGGTGTTAATTGGTTTTCCTTAGAATTTATTATCTTATGAATCGCAAATGCTTTCAGCTCATACTGAAGACCTACATAGTTGAATTTTGCACAAAACCAGATGTGAGAAACCAGAATCACTATGAGGAGTGAAAAGAAGCGTCAACACAAGAAAAACGTTTAGTTACAGATACAGCATTGGCTTTGGCCGAACATTGCAATGTGTTTCAGCCGACTTACAACCGCAGTTGCAGCTTTGGCTTAATATTGCAATGTGTTTCAGCTGAATTATTGGTTAGCCTTCTGAATGAAAAACAGGCACAGTATAAGAAGGCCTTCATTGTTGCAGAACGTAATCAGGTGTCCAGGAACAATGAGTGAAATTGGAACGCTCTAAGCCTCTAGCTAAAGCACCCAAAGGCCAAGGCGTGCTGTACTTGTGCATTCAACCGTACGTTTCTAATCTGACGGTCAATATACAAACACAACCACTTTATCCAACCCTCCGGTATATGATTGAACACCATTTTCTTGTGAGAAAGTTAGGGTTTATGGAGTGAACTTTGAAGCCGGCAGCGGCCAGACGTGAGCTTCAGTGTTTTACCCATTTTCTTTTCTTTCATTCAAAAGATGCTTTCAGTTTCATTATGCAACAAAGGCTCAGCATCAGCATCAAGGATAGGCAACAATGGTGGTGGTCTCTTAGTAGAATTCTATATTGTTCACCAGTGAAATCTTCGGAGCTGTAATCTATATTGTCCATGAAGCATAGCAAAATCCTTCCTAGTGACACTCGCGACATAAGGGATAGGAATTTTTCTGAATGAAGGTGAAGGAATTGTTTTGCAATGCTTCATGGACGGATTGTATATGACATTAGTTGGGTGATAATCTGTAGATCCACTCGGTATGTATGTATGTAAGCAGTGTATTTCTGTATTGAGTCTTGATGTTTTCCTCGATTTTATTATCTTATCAATCTGAATTGCTTTCAGCTCATCATATCTATAAGACCTGCAAAGTTGAATTTAGCACAAATCAGAGGTGAGAATCACTGTGAACATCGAGGAGTAAATAAGAACGGTTTAGACATGACAAACTTTCAGTTGAAGACACAAGTTTGGCTGAACAATGCATGTGTCTAAGCTGAATTATTGGTTAGCCTTGGACATGCCCCAAAATTGAATTACATAACAACAGTAACCACCAAAATTGATTAACAGGTTCTAAAACCCTCATTGATGGCCTCATTTGTAAGACTATTGTGCCTAGTGACGAGTTTCTGTTTTGACATTCAGGTCGCATAGAACTTAATTCATTTATTTGCCCCATGACAGTGAAGGAACTTCACCAAATTCTGAACCTGGCCATTTCATCTATTTTGACAGTTTTTGGCTCAAAAATTATGCAAAAGATTGTTCTGTTTTACATTGCTTCCTGAAGTGCAGTACTGTTTGGTTAAATTTAAACATAATAGCATACTTCAGAAGGCAGATTTTGGTCATCATGTCTGATAATCTAATCTTACAACCTTAAGAACTAAAACCCATGTAAACAGACATTGAAAGAATATGCTTTCAAAAAAAATAAAATAATAATCCATGGAGCCGAATTGAATCCACCGATGAAGCTTCTGGTTTTCTACTTACTACTCAAACTTGCAAGCAAAATGGGGAACACCTCTGCAATCCCTTGGAGAATTTTGCATTTCATACAAGATAAAACAAGAATCCAAGAAGTTTGTTCAAGTCGAACATAGCCAAGTTTCGAAGAGAGCTAATGATCTTGCAGCTTACCCAAATTTAAACCAGAAAAAGTGCTTGCTGGTCGTATGAGATGACCATGATTTTGAGAGTGCCAGTTGTTGTGACAACTTCTGGTTCACTAGACGACTTTATGACACAATGAATGAAATGTGCTTGAGATGACTATATCCATGTCCTCCACCACTTCCTTGTCAAAATCAACAAAGATTGCAGAATTTATGAAATCTTCCACTTACAATTCCATTTGCAATAGGTACCCTGTGTCATTCATAAAATATCTCATTAACTTCTGTTAATTACAAACAAATTAGAAATAACATAAGCAACTTTCCACCAATTTTATGAGTAATGAATTTAAAAGGACCTCACCAATTGAGATCCTAATTTACCCAGAAATCATAAAAGTCTATAGAACCCCTTCCAAGTGCTGGAAAAAGCTCGACTGCAAGAGTGACGTAAACTTGTTTACAGCAATTTGACCAAAACATTAGACAACTCTTCACTATAATCTCTTCAAATCCAAGCATAAGAGGAACTAATCATTTCAGCAGGAAACATGTTGAAGCGAGAATGTCTATGTGAACGTATATTAGCAAGACAACGTAACAATGAGCAAACCACGAGAAATCTCCATCGCTATATGCTAATACAATTATATGTAGCAGGAAAGAATCCAACATCCCTATACACTATGTTCTGGAGTATCATGAACTTCCTAGAGTAAGTGGTGGACATTGAATTCAAACTAGTTGCACTAGTAAATACTCGGACTTGGTGTATTAAGTAAGTTGAGCTATACTTGAACCAATTTCACAAGAATCAAGTGAACAGCTAATTTAGACAAAAATCAATGAAAATGAGAAAAATAAGACTTACTAGAAGTCATCATGGATTCTGCAAATCATTCAGCCGTCTTTAAGCCTTTTCCACTAAAGTTTGATCTCACTATGTCACTTTCTCAGCATAGGAAGAATCATCTGTAAGGTATTTTGAAGCTATTGCATCTATGTTTGTATGCAAATCTGCACATAATAAAAGTCATGGTATACTTTATGCTCGCAGAACAATTTCATGAAGATAAATAGTTTTCATGATAGAAGTACATAATCAAACAAAACAGTGAGCTAACTGAGGGCAACCAGAGCAAACAACTTTAATTAGAAATCCAGTTGCATCCAAAAGTAGGCTAATCTTACACTAAGTACAACCTAAAGAACGTGCTGTCATGCTTGTATCTAAGAAATCATATACTTGAAACCCAAAGCTCAAATAACGTATTCATTGATAGTGCTTTAAATCAAAATGTTATTCCTATCAGCTGTCTTTAGAGTGACTAAATTATACCTAGCAGTAATTTTGTTACTTCTTCTTAAATTTCAATCAATAAAAAACGAAATTCAGTTTTGATAAATAGTTTTCATGATAGAAGTACATAATCAAACAAAACAGTGAGCTAACTGCGGGCAACCAGAGCAAACAACTTTAATTGGAAATCCAGTTGCATCCAAAAGTCAGCTAATCTTACTCTAAGTACAACCTAAAGGACATGCTGTCATGCTTGTATCTAAAAAAACAAACACTTGTAACCCAAAGCTAAATTAAAGTATTCATTGATAGTGCTATAAATCAAAATGTTAATCCTACCAGCTGTCTCAAGAGTGACTATATTATACCAAGCAGTAATTTGTTTCTTCTTAAATTTTAATCAATAAAAACAAAATTCAGTTCTGACCGGATGGAGACAATTCCAGGTTTACCAGATGAAACTGGAAGAGAATGTTTAATTCGTATTCCATATGATCAATTCTCAACAGTTTCATCAGTTTCAAGATCATGGAAGCAATAAATCCAAGCAAACAAATTTCATCAACAAAAGAAAATTGGAGGATTCAATCCAAGTCTAATAGCTGTAACTCCACAAGATCCAATCTGAATCAGTATCAGTACAATCAAACCTCATAAAGTTCTCATTACACCGGCTTATCTACCGACTGTCAAACGTGTCACTTATAGCATGCCAATATCTATTCAGACAATTTCCTAAAATCCTTGCCACGGTAAATAAGATTGTAGGTCTTACAACTCTTACCATACCATGACCACCATATTGGTTACTTTCAGAGCAGCATTTAATAAACATAATATTCATAGGAATCAACTGAACAAACTAAAATTTAGATGAATACGATGGAAACTTAACACACACTTATAAATACAAGTCAGCCAAAGTACCTGAAGCTTTCTTCAAAAGATCCATGAATGTCTCTTCAAGGCATCTAACCCTTACACTGCATGCAATCGAGTATTTTACCCTGATATTATGGTCACTCATAATCATATTCCTAATTGTTGAAGGCTTAGTTCTATTGCGGCCATTTATATAGGTCCTTATACACCTTTCTACCCATTCAACTTTAACTTCATCACTATCCTTGTCCTCCACACCTGAAGCACCATTTACATTTGAACTGCATCCCGCTGTTCCATCTTCAAAGAGTAGCTTTCTAGGTTTCATGGATGGGATTTCCCCAGATTCATCTTCGGCGTCGCTTGGGATACTCTCGCCCTCTGAACTATAAGGGTAATCAATGTATAATTCATTCTCGGTATCACAATGGTTCACCTCAGCTGACTTGAGCCTTTGCTCTCTACAAAAATCATAATCATCGAGATTCATCAGATATGCTATTACTTTTTTGAAGCTATTGCATCTATGTTTGTATGCAAATCTGCACATAATAAAAGTCATGGTATACTTTATGCTCGCGGAAAAATTTCATGAAGATAAATAGTTTTCATGATAGAAGTACATAATCAAACAAAACAGTGAGCTAACTGCGGGCAACCAGAGCAAAAAACTTTAATTGGAAATCCAGTTGCATCCAAAAGTAGGCTAATCTTACACTAAGTACAGCCTAAAGAACGTGTTGTGATGCTTGTATCTAAGAAATCATATACTTGAAACCCAAAGCTCAAATAACGTATTCATTGATACGTGCTTTAAATCAAAATGTTAATCCTATCAGCTGTCTTAAGAGTGACTAAATTATACCTAGCAGTAGTTCTGTTTCTTCTTCTTAAATTTTAATCAATAAAAACGAAATTCAGTTTTGACCGGAAGGAGAAAATTCCAGGCTTACCAGATGAAACTGGAAGAGAATGTTTAATTCGTATTCCATATGGTCACATTCACAAGCATGAGTGCTGTGTGTCTATGTGAGAATACCATAGACAACCAATATATCATTCATAACCAAAACAATTTTTGCACAGAAAATCAATAGAAAGAGGTTCTAGAACCAATATATTAGCAAGAACATCTAAATTTAAACAAGGTAAATTACATAGGCAGATTCACTGCAATAAATCAATTTGAACAATACTCATTGGAAATAATCCAGACTAACAATTTGTTACTGAGGATCAAATAAGAAACAGCTGAAATATAGACAAAAATCAATAAAAATGAGAAAAATAGAAACTTACTAACGAGAGGAGGGAGAATCAAGAGGTATTGGATCTCTTCATTCTTTTTCGTTTAGATCTAAACTTAGATTCATACGGAGATTGGTTGATCGTCTCAATTTGTTGATTCTCCTGAACTTGCCCAACAGTTTGTGAAAACCCCGTTTCCGAGTCCGCCCATTCCAAACATCAAAATCAAACCATTTTCCTTCCATGGTATATGAGACACAAAACCCAGATTTCACTTGTAACTCATTGATTTAGTGGTGATGGTGGTGCTGCTGTAGATAATAATGGTGGTGGTGGTGGTGGCGGCGGTGAGAATGAATAAGAAGATGGTTGATGGAGGAAGGCGGAAGGCGGAGCAGGATTTCAGCTATGTGCCGCCGTAACTAATGATTGCTGTGGTTTCTATAAATGAGAAAATCTTACTGAACCCTAATGCCTTTACACTGTCACTATGTAGGAAGAAACAAACCAAATGGCCCATGAGACGAGGCACGGCATCAGCCCACTAGGTAATACCTCATCTTCACATGCATCCGACAAGCTAGTTTCTCTGCACTTCATCTCAGTACAATCACAAGTATTTTGTTTTACTATACTGTTTTTTTTGGTTAAAAAGACCAAAAATCAACAAATCAGTGAAAAAGTGTTTTACTAAATTAGGATGTAAACAGTTTTCCTACCCATTTTCAAATTTTTTCTTTTTTTAATTTACATCGATCATCCAGTTTCATCCTTACTATTTTTAAGTTTAAGTCGGGATGTATCCAACTATATTTTTTTGTCCATTTCATCCATACTAATTTTTACTCACATTTGAAAATATTTGGACAAATGACCCATTTTCCGTTTTTTTTATAAAGCAAGTGGATAATGACTTAATCACGTTAAAATATGTGTGTTATTTCATTTCTTTTGGATCGATGATCCCTTGATATCCTTTGTCTCTTTTACACACAAACATGTCAATTTTTTAGAGACGAGGGAGTAGTTTATTATATCAGGTGTTGTTCTATATTTTTTAACTTATATTAGAAGATCATTGTGTTTTTATACCTGTTGTGTTTACTGTGGAGCAAGCTCCAGGACCAGGCGCTCCACACATCTGCAAAGACACAAAATATTAAGAATTATATGAAACAGCAAAAATGAGTACTTGACCGTTAGGTGAGCCCTACACACACCCCAATATCCTTGTGTTACTGACCCGAGGAAGTAAAGCCATTGCATTGCACCCACCCTTGGAAATCTGAATTGGATGCATTCGTATTAGTTTTGTCAATCATAGTCTCTGCTTGTTGACGAGGATGCTGATTGATATGAATCCTTATTTCATGTCATTGCTACTTCTGTTAGCGTAGCTCTCGGGACAAAAAGACATACGAAAATGCTAGTTGTCCGAGCATTTTCTCCCGAGAAACCTACCGGCCGAGATATATGGCGTGACCCACTATAAACCTTTACCATATTGATGCTAGAAGCATTTCCCTATCCACGTTAGATCTCTATCGAGGTATTTTGCGGGAGAAATTGTGATCTGTCTATCACCACCCAAAGACATTTAAGGCATTTGCTAATCTACGTTGCAAACCTCAAAAATGGGAAAAAAAATTCGAGATAATACCTCTCTCTCTTAACCAATATTTTTACAAAAATGCTTGGTGAACTATCTAAAAAAAACTACCCAAAAACAACTCCCTCACATGCAAAGCTTTTAAGTGGTTGGCATTCAGTTAGGACCCACCATTTCCCAACGGGTTTGCAACACCCCTTGATTGGGGTATATTGTTTTTGGGTTGTTTAAAATAGCGGTTCACCAAGAACTACTGATATTTTTGGGCCCTCGCATGCTTTTAACTGGGAGGTAAGGATGCTTGATACACAACTTAACAAGGCATTAGTGAATAACGAATGAGATTTTGTAGCTGCGGAGTGCTTAATGTTGGGCATTTGCATCACGCACCATCATAGGATGCATAATCTTTTCTTGTATTTAACAAAGTGTTGTTTCGTGTTTTGTGAATTGTGAGTGCGAATTTGGGCACCGTGTGGTAGGATTTCAAAGATGCGATTTATCCTACGACTATGTCTAAACCGCAAGTGCACGGTGTCTTCAATGAAGACAGTGGAAAATACGGGTCGATCCCACAAGGACTTGTGGTGCTTGATTGATCAAGGGCTTACTAGACTGAATTCCTAAGAAGTGTGTGACACAATTCAGGGTTTGTTGTCGATGCGACTGAAGTAGAGTTGTGACAGTGAACTAAACTAAGGTAATAAAAGAGGTTTTAACTGATTGGAATCTACCAGGGCTTTGCTTCCACCACTAGACACTATACTAAGGTAATTTAACTCATGTTGTGTTCTTACACTACCTAAGGAAGATTCTAAAAGTAATACATCACTAATCTCACTAGTTCCCCCTAGTATAGAGTGTCTTATCACAAGACACTCTATCACAGGTTCCTTAGTTGCTAACTAAGCATCACTCATACATTGTTAAGCACATACACCTTCCTTGGCAGTTCTAATGGGGGATTTGATCAACCTTTCACTCTAACTCTCTCCTAGTATTGGTTTGTCTTCTTACAAAGATCAGACCAATCACAAGAAGAGTTGGATTAATTAGCTAATTAAACTCCTAATTAAGCGAAGCATAATAATAACAACAACATCAATTTAATTTACTCAACAAATAGTCTAGGGTTTCACACAACAACCTAGCAAAGGAACTTAAAACATGATTCGGATAACAAAGAAATACAAATTAAACCTCAATGATACACTTTGGCTAACCCCAGGCATCCGCAAATTCATTCTCTACGCCCCTATTTATACATGCAATTGATTCCCCCAAAACAAAGAAACCCTAATTCTTTAAAAAAATGAAATTAATTGAAAAACAATTCAACCCATACTACGATTCGCCTTCTTCTTGTCTAATCGCCTCGTAGACGCCATGCATGGTTGTTGTGACCTAACCCTAGTTCTTATCTTCTCTAAGTTAGCTTCTAGGGTTGCGAAGCTAAGAGAGAGAAAATAAGAGCTAAAGAGGTGGTGCGGCTGTTTTCTGCGAGTGGGGTGTTCTTGTGTCGGGAGGGTTGTTGGTGAGGTGGTGATGGCGAAGGTGGTCGTGGTGTCGGAAGAGCGAGCTGCTCTGATGGAGACGGGAGAGAGCAGAGGAGAAGAAAGAGAAGATGGAGTGAAGAATGGGTCTGTCGATGGGGGTATAGGGTTAGGTTGATTCTTTGTAACGTGGTGCGGAAGGGACTGATGAGAAGGGCCTAGCGAGCGTAGGATGGGGCGGCTATGATCCGAACGGCCGAGGAAGTAAGCGGTTTTGGCGTGATCGGGTGTAGCACGGGAGCAGCGATCTTCGATGCACGTGGAAGCAGCTGACCGTTGGATGAGGGAGAAAGAAATCTCAACGTCTCAGAAGCGACGGGCTCGGATCCGGGTCGTGGGTAGCTCTAGCCCATGTCTTCCTTGTTGGTTTGTAACTAATTGCGCGGGGCTTTGGCTATCTACTCCATAGATGCTCGACTCCCGATTCTTCGCTCTTTTGGCTCCTCGGATTCTCCGAGCTTTATTCATTACCTAAAAACACAAAATTAATTAATACAAATATTTATTCTCGAAAACAAAGAAAACACGAGAATGCGGGATAATATCGATTATGAGCACAAAAGATGAGTAAAATGCCAATAAAAAGGTGTATAAATATGCACTATTTGGCACTCATCAAATACCCCCAAACCTGAATTTTACTTGTCCTCAAGTGAAACAGAAAATAAGAAATCCTAACTATACCCACATCAGCAGTCTCTCGAATGCATTTAGCGTATGCACTAAGCCTTTAAACCCCTAGGTGTCCCTAGTGGACGAGTTGTAGTCTCGTGAGGGTTTACAAGAGGTGTACCCACAAAACCTTCTCCAACTTCGAGTGTAAAGAGTCTCAAGCATCCAAGAAGCTATGAGGACATAGAGTTTACGCATGCTAGTAACAGAAGTTAGAACTATCGAAGAACGCCTTCTCATCCTTAAGTCTTTGAGCGAGAAGTAACCATACCATATGAAAGAATTCGGATTCGATTGTGATCATAAGTCTCAACTTCTGCCTCACCATTAGGGTTTTATGATAATTGCACTCAAAAAGATCGCTTTTTTAGTCTCTCATGTGTGCAGGCAGGAATAAAGAGAGAAATCCTGCACACGTTGTAGGTAAGAAGGATAACCTTCCGAAATAAAATCTGGAGACTCCACAGCAAGGGGTGGGAGTACTCACTCACTTCTCACCCGATCGGCAATTAATATCACTCTCTCATAAGAACCATAGAAACGTCTTCAATCTTCGGTCTTCGGTCTTCAAATGTTGATGACGAACTTCTAAACTAAACTTGACAATTTTTTAACTTTTCTACTCAAATTCCTTGTTTGTTTGGATTTTTCTTTTTAAATTCTTCTTTACCATGGTGGTAGCAAAAATAAACTACAATATTTTTTTGATTTTTAATTTTTTTTTTTTTTTTTTTTTTTTTTTGAGGTTAAAATAAGTTAAAATAAAAATACAAATAATGAAACAACTAACTCCATGGACAAAGGACTTTATCACTGAATTTTTCCACAACTTGTATTGTCTTGATTTTATAAATTTTATTAATTCTTATCCTATTTTCTTTTCTTTGTTGCACATAAACCTTGGACTATCTCAACTTTTCTTTCCATATTCTGATGATGCTCCGCTTGTTGACGATGATGTGTTTCTATGGGTCTTGCTTGATTGAGAGAGAGAGTGATGCTAACGGCAAATCGGTATTTAGAAGGAGTTTTCATCTTTAGACGTCACCCTCATGGTTGACAAAAACTAGCACTCAAGAGATCAAGAGTAGTCTTTGAAAATGGTGCGGTTGGGTAGCTCACCATTCCTACCCGGAATTTACGTATGGTGACACACACTCTAACAACTTTTCTAGAAAGTTGCAAAAAATTGAAGGTTGGTGCCTCACTTGATGTAAAATGGGTAGTCTCCACTATGGGTGATCACAATTCTACTACCGAATATCTAACAAAGACCTAATTCGCCCTCCGGTATGGTTAAATCCAACTTTAACGCTCTAATCAACTAAGAAACCCGATTGCGTTTTCCGGTACTTCCAATTTCTGTTATTTGAATTCAGAACTCTCTATGTAAACGTAGCTAAAAGCATGCTAGTGACTCTAAAATCTCTAAAAGTTGGAGGTTTTTACAAAAAGAGTTTTGAATTTTTTTTTTTTTTTTTTTTTTTTTTAAATTGAAATAAAAGGTTAAAAAGACTAAAAACTCTAAATGCAAAAATATGCAAATGCACCCCCAAACCTAAATCAAACATTGTCCTCAATGTGTCGACATATAGAAAAATTTTAAACAGTCACATACCGAGAGAACTATGCTGATAAGAGAAAAAGGGAAGAGATTACCGGATGTCGGCGGGAGCAAGGTTGAGCTTCATTAATCAAGGCAAAATCCAACATTCTCAGTGGTGATCATATCGGATTAGCACAAAAATGCACAAGAAGACTCAACCGATTCAAGAAAGAAAAAATTAACAAGTCCCACTTGGATTATATACAAAAATTCACCATAAACTAACAATCTAAAGAGTTGAGGATCAACCCAATAGAAAATATGTACACACATTAACACCTTACACAGATATAAAATGAGAGTGCAAGTAAGACTGCCAAATGGGAATGAGTTTCCCCCAAACCTAAACTTGTGAACGGGTGTGTTTGAAAGCACAAAATCTTGCAATTTTAACGGTACATCATGCAAAAGGTCTAACTCAAAATGAGTTTTACTAATAACAGGCAGACATACACATTCCAACTTTGGCTCTTTAAAAGTGTTATACTTTGATGCAAAATAGTCCAAGAGGACTTGGGAAGCACAAAGCTCTAGGCCTAAATTAGGCATTTTCAGAAAAGTTGGTTTTGCAATTTTGTTACAAACAACACCTAGGTTTGGTGGAGGAGTTTCAATTTGTGACTTAGGAGAGAGGTTAGGTACATCTAAGTTGTGTTCATGAATAAAATCATTTGCACCGTCACACTCTTTCCTAAGGTCAGGAGTGGGTAAATCATGGTCATTTTCACAGGGCAATTCATCAATTTCCATGTCAAATTCATCGAGGAGGCAACATATTGTGACATGGGCGGGGAATCGAACCATTACGAAATAATATTATGATCCAAAAGAACATTAGTGTCAACGGAAGATTCATCCTTTCTTAAGTCACAAACAAGTTGTGTAGCATGCTCACATTCACCGAAGAATTTCACAAAACTAAGCTCATAGTTAAGATCACATTTATGAATGTTAGAAGAAGTATCATTCATAAGGTTCACGAGAAGAGACGCCTAACGTCTGTGAACCAAAAGATTCCATCATATTTTCAGCATGCACATGCTCTTCTAACATATCATATTCATCATCATCATTATCATAGCAAAAATTCATCTCTCCGTTCACAATTGTAGCATTTCTAGTGTACTCAATGACCTCTAGATTAGGTTCATATTCGGTATATGGTTGTGCAAAAGGTTCACTAGAGAAAGGGATGCTTAGACATGTTGCTATGTGGATGGTCATGCATTGCATTCATTTCAAGCCTAGCATTTTTTCTCCATGAGTGTTTCCATTGTTGATTGCAAACTAGGAGTTGGGGGAGTATAAAATTGTTCATCTCCCCACTGTGGTGAATGATGCATGTGTGCGAGTTGATTATGGTCCCAATAGTCACTTCTAGACACTTCGTACATTGGATTATCATGGTTTTCCCTAGACCTGTCTAAAAGCATCTGAGAATATAACAGACTTTCGACAGGTGGTCTAAGCCACCACATAAGGTGCAAGCATGCATTTCATATTGCCTAGAAAAACTAGATTCGACATATTGCCTTTCTAAAGAAGATTGCCTTTTTAAAGCAGATAGTCGAGCTTCTAATTGATCTAAAAGTGATGACTGGGTATGAGAAAATTGTTCATTTTCAACCTGTGGTGGATGATGTATGTGATCATAATGATTAGGGTATGTGAGATCAGGGTCCTGAGAAGGCCCATATAATTCCCTAAAGTCACTATGGTATGTGGGGTGTTCATCCTGTGAAAGGTGCCCGTAAGCAAGCTCTCTAAGGGATTTGTTTGAATCCCCAGATGCGGACCAAAATCCTAACATGATTTAGCTCTCAAATTGAACTCAAAGCCCAGTTGAAGTGGACTAAGTTTGGTTTTGGTGGGATTGGTTTGGTTTATTGGGTTTCATTTGGTTTTGTAGGAAGCCCAGCAATTGTGTGCAAAGCTTAGGTTGTGTGGGCTCAATTTGCTGCACAGCCCAGCTAATAGGTTTAGCCTAAGCAGCCCAGATGGTGTGACTTAGTGAACCGGTTCTAGCCCGACGAGATGGGACTTAATCTTTGCACAAACCAAACAGATTATAGGCTCGGTTTGGTTTGTTTCGACCCGGGTTGGGTTCGATTAGCCCGGTGATGTTATTATGAGATGTGGGTTTGGCTAGCCCAGGTTGACAGTTTGGTTTGGCAGCCCAAGTTATGAGTTTAGTTAGCCCAGTGGAACTGGGTTTCAGTTATAAACAACCCGATTCAACTCGGTAAATCGCCGAGTTAGGATTGACTCGGCTATTCGAGAGTCAACTCAACTCTGCCGGTTTAACTCGGTGAACAATGTGTTCACTCACTTAGCTTAGTCGAGACTTTTACTCACTTTGAGTCAAAGTTTTCTATTCACCCTCACTTAGCTCACAACCGAGAGCTTCGATTTGCTCAAATCGCGGGGCTAATGGCATACAAGGTACAGGCTAAGCATAGATTTGTCATAGGTTTGCAACTATTGACGGGGTCTTGCTCGGGTGAGACAGTTATGCTCAAATGATGGTAGCGGGGTTTGCAACTGGCGCAAACTTGCGACTTCGGGGGGCTAGCGGTGAGCATGTGGCTCTCAAGGTTGCGGCTAATGGCTCATGCTCGGGTGTGCGGGGTATGCTCAAGTGATGGCGGATTAAACATGTAAAGGGCTGCCACAGTTTAAAAATACGGCTACGGTGATAAAGAGTTATGCTCGGTGATGGCGGCCTTTACAAGGTTTCCCACAAGGTGCACAGGTCAGAGCTCAGGGTCTGCCAAATGGGTTAAAAAGTAACTCGGGGTGCTTAGTGAATTCAACACAGGGAGTCACCAGCTCACTAAAGATGATACATCACTGCTCAGTTTAGTAGTGCTCAGCATCCACAAATTGATAGCAACACGGCTTGAGTCACAGGATCGCTATTCGTACTCACGGCCGTGGGTTTGGAGGGTTATAGCAAAGTTCACAAAATGAACTATAGCTCAATTCACCCAAAACACACGATTTTATGTATATTTCAAAACACGATTTCAATGCAATGCGGGTGGTAGACTAGCTTTAACAGATCACGACATTACGGTCTAGCATGCATATATGGAGTGAAAAAGGAATTGAGAGTGACCAACTTGCTTAGCCACAAGGTGGGTGTATTGCTCAATTCTTTGTCTTTCCCCGGGCTTGCTCTCCGTTTGTGCTTCTAGCCTTTCTCCCTTTTGGTTTGCACAATCGGCATATAAAGGCACCTGCTAGCTCAACACAGAAAATCAGTTTTCTGAAGTGCTAGTTCAAAGCAAATAGAATAATACAAGATGACTAAATGACTAAACTATACTAGCAATGCAGATTAAATGACTAAATGACTAAATGATTAAACGACTAAACCACTATGGAGCTGGACAAGAGCTTAATTGACTAAATTATGCTAGCGGTCGCATTATTATTGTGCGATGTGCTAAGTTACCTACGAGAGTGCAATGATTGATGGGATGTACAGGGGTGTAATGCAGGGCAAAGACTAAGAAGGGAAAGATGGAAATTACAGCTAGTTATGCAGATATGGTTTGACAAAAACTAGATGCAAGAATGCAATAATAGAAAGTTATAAAGGATGCAGAAATCAGCAAGTTACAGCTAAGTTATACAAGTTAAGGGCTAAAACTTCAATGCAACATGAGTATTTACAGGGAGAAATGGAATTCCAGTCAAGATAAGCCAAAAATCGACAAGGCACGCGCCAAGTCCCCGGCAGCGGCGCCAAAAACTTGGTAGGATTTCAAAGATGCGATTTATCCTACGACTATGTCTAAACCGCAAGTGCACGGTGTCTTCAATGAAGACAGTGGAAAATACGGGTCGATCCCACAAGGACTTGTGGTGCTTGATTGATCAAGGGCTTACTAGACTGAATTCCTAAGAAGTGTGTGACAATTCGGGGTTGTTGTCGATGCGACTGAAGTAGAGTTGTGACAGTGAACTAAACTAAGGTAATAAAAGAGGTTTTAACTGATTGGAATCTACCAGGGCTGTTGCTTCCACCACTAGACACTATACTAAGGTAATTTAACTCATGTTGTGTTCTTACACTACCTAAGGAAGATTCTAAGAAGTAATACATCACTAATCTCACTAGTTCCCCCCTAGTATAGAGTGTCTTATCACAGTACACTCTATCACAGGTTCCTTAGTTGCTAACTAAGCATCACTCATACATTGTTAAGCACATACACCTTCCTTGGCAGTTCTAATGGAGGATTTGATCAACCTTTCACTCTAACTCTCTCTAGTATTGGTTGTCTTCTTACAAAGATCTGACCCAATCACAAGAGAGTTAGATTAATTAGCTAATTAAACTCCTAATTACGTGAAGCATAATAATAACAGACAACATCAATTTAATTTACTCAACAAATAGTCTAGGGTTTCCACAACACCCTAGCAAAGGAACTTAAAACATGATTCAGATAACAAAGAAATACAAATTAAACCTCAATGATACACTGGCTAACCCAGGCATCCGCAAATTCATTCTCTACTGCCCCTATTTATACATGCAATTGATTCCCCCAAAACAGCAAACCCTAATTCTTTAAAAAAATGAAATTAATTGAAAAACAATTCAACCCATACTCTGATTCGCCTTCTTCTTCTGTCTAATCGCCTCAGAGACGCCATGCATGGTTGTTGTGACCTAACCCTAGTTCTTATCTTCTCTAAGTTAGCTTCTAGGGTTGCAGAAGCTAAGAGAGAGAAAATAAGAGCTAAAGAGGTGGTGCGGCTGTTTTGGGGGGATGGTGTTCTTTGTGTCGGGAGGGTTGTTGGTGAGGTGGTGATGGCGAAGGTGGTGGGGTGTCGGAAGAGCAGAGCTCTGCTCTGATGGAGACGGGAGAGAGCAGAGGAGAAGAAAGAGAAGATGGAGTGAAGAATGGGTCTGTCGATGGGGGTATAGGGTTAGGTTGATTCGGTGTAACGCAGGTGCAGCAAGGGACTGATGAGAAGGGCCTAGCGAGCGTAGGATGGGGCGGCTATGATCTGAACGGCCGAGGGAAGTAAGCGGTTTTGGCGTGATCTGGTGTAGCACGGGAGCAGCGATCTTCGATGCACGTGGAAGCAGCGACCGTTGGATGAGGGAGAAAGAAATCTCAACGTCTCAGAAGCGACGGGCTCGGATCCGGGTCGTGGGTAGCTCTAGCCCATGTCTTCCTTGTTGGTTTGTAACTAATTCGCGCGAACTTTGGCTATCTACTCCATAGATGCTCGACTCCAATTCTTAAGCTCTTTTGGCTCCTCGATTCTCCGAGCTTTATTCATTACCTAAAAACACAAAATTAATTAATACAAATATTTATTCTCGAAAACAAAGAAAACACGAGAATGGGGATAATATCTCGATTTATGAGCACAAAAGATGAGTAAAATGCCAATAAAAAGGTGTATAAATATGCACTATTTGGCACTCATCACCGTGGTTCCTCCCTTCCTTATTTGTCTAAATTCTAAACGGTTTTTATTTATTTTTTTACTCAGTATTATAAACTACTATCTTCGTTTCAAAATAATAGGCATGTTTGTGTGTAACTTATACACAAACTTGCCTATTATTTTGAAACGGAGAGAGTACATTTTAAGCAAAAATTAATTTAGTATTTAATATAGAATAAAAGTCTGCTCAATCTCCCGGAAAAATTCTCTCCCTCTCATCGTCACGAGTTGTATTTGCACCTTTTTGATATTTCTTCCATTTATCAGTTGGGTTTATTTCAATCAAGTATCTACGAGAAATAGAGTCAAACAAAACTAAGACAACTATCAAATATAATTTTTCTTTGTTGTAGATGATGATGAATATTTTGTTTCCTTGTTGGAATCCATTCATCTCAAGAAAAATATTAGCTTCAATCTTCTCTTAAAAATAATTAATTTGAGAACTTATTTTTTTCTTCTCCCTAATAATAATTTATTTGATTTCATTTGAGTTATATTCCAATTTGTAACACCCAGAACACCAAAAATGTATCTCTTGAAACTGTTAAGTATTGTTTTTATTCTCTAATGAGTTCTGTAAGAGGGAAACAATCGATTTCATCTCTTCAATCTGGTACTCCTGGTCCTGGAAATCATAATACTAATGAGTTCTGTAAGAGGGAAAATAATACAAATTGTTTTTCTTTTCAAACTAAACACTAAGCATAATATTAATGGGTTTAAAAGAGAAGACCATCTGCAATTTTTAGAAAATATGATAGATTTTTCTTCTTCTGGTTCTTTGATGAATTTTCAATTTGATATTAGAAAAACAAACTTCAAATATTTTAAGAGTCTGCAAGATGGAAGAGGGGAGAATTTAACTAGGAAAGAGAAAATCCATAATAGGACACCCAGATAACCATGTAATATAATTAAGTATAAATATTTTAAATACATATCAAGACTTCGGGATAATAAAAGAACGTCAGTTAAATCTCATCTAATGTTCAACTCGCGAGTGCACAAAGTTGCACTCATGTATTGTAAATATAATTTGAATGATATTTCTTTCATTTCCTTTTTTATGCATCAAGTCTTTAGGTTGAGGTCGTGTTATATTGAGGCTCAGCATCTTGAATTTTATAATTTACAACGTTTGGAGACCCAGACTTACCCCTCGAGAGGCTGCATGCAATCCGTATTCTATCCGCTAAAGATTTCTACGAATGTGGAATCTTTTACCCTACAAATATTACAGGTTTTAACTAAATTCATTGTCATTATTTTTCTCTTTCTTTTCATGTCAGTGAAAGTAACTCATTTCTATGTCAAAAAAGTGCCTTTCTTTGACCTTGAATAATGTAAAACGTCTAGTTCAGTTACGACAAGCCTCCAATGTACTCATATTTTGTGACGAGGTATTCATCAACCACTTTTAAATGTACGATGTTATGTATAATCATGTTACTATCTAGGTGAAGATTAATCCAGAGAGGATATAGGAGACTACTGGGATGCAGGTTTGTCCTCGCCATGCATGATATGTCACCTAAAGTTTGTGCGAGATTAAAGGTCTTCGTGGATGTGTTTGTTAGGACAAGATCTATAAAGTGATGTTCTAGAATTTCTTATACATAGAATGTCTTGTATTCTATGAAAGTTTGATATTAGGTAATACTTGTTTTACAAGTCTTTAAGTTGTTTAGGAGTCTAAGAGTCTATACACATGCATTGTCGATGCTTTGTAAACACATAGAAAAATATATCAAAGAATATAAACATTTCTCCTAAACCTTTTTCCTCTCTTCTCTTGTCTTCTCTTTATCATCTATACATAAACTTAACTTGGTATCAGAGCACTGAAGTTGGTATGACAATCTTGAACAAGACCACGATATTCAGCTTCAGTGCTTGAACGAGATACTATCTTTTGTTTACGAGCACTCCAAGAAATAATATTACCACCCAAAAATATATCTTACCATAATCTCATATTTCATGCTCGCAAAAAAACATAGAAATATATTATCATTTTGTTCGTGATCGGAGTTGCTTAATAAAAGTGGATGTTAAATTTATTTCTTCGAAAGACCAAGTGGCAGATCTATTTACAAAGCCTCTCTCTAAAGAAAAATTTGCTTCTCTAAGATTCAAGCTGACGATTCAAGATGACCCGTTGCGCTTGCGGGAGGGTGTTAGGACAACATCTATAACGTGATGTTCTAGAATTTCTTATACATAGAATGTCTTGTATTCTAGGAAAGATTGATATTAGGTAATACATGCATTACAAGTCTTTAAGTTATTTTAGGAGTCTAAGAGTCTCAGATGGAGAAATGGATGACGAAACTTAACGAGATACCGAAGATGTTTCCAAGAGCGTACGAAAATATATCTTGTACAAATTTTGAGTAAGGTGACGTTTCCTAAATCCTTGTTGCGAGTTAATAGATAATAAATAAGAAAGCTTGAGATGGAGCTTCCATCTTATACCCGTTGAAATTAATGTATTTTCTTTATAAATGTTCAATAATAATTAAGTGTATCTCGGATGTTCTAATTTCTAGTCACTCCTCGCAGTGCTTCTTAATAAGAGGGGGATTGAATATTTCACAGTTGTAGCCTCATAGGTAAAAAACTTTTGAAAAGCGGGTCGTTATGGGGCAGAGAATTTCTTATAGAATTCATTGGACTCAGAAGGAATCTAATATCACTATTCTCGGGTTCTTCTTGATGAATCTATGATGGGAATTTACACAAGTTGGAATTGGAAAAGCTGGTTGTATTCATTAATAACTCATTAAATCCGGAAGACATCTAGGATTCTAAATCATATACAAGTTGCTTACTTTCTCATAAATTTTAGTTTGCAATACGTTTTTGTCTACAAAGTGTGAATGCAAATGCAGTCACCAAATCCTCTTTCCAAATTATAAATGATAGTATTTCTCATTTCTCAAATTCAAACTAAGAACTCTTATTTATTTATTTATTTATTGCAAAGAAAAGGTTATAATTTTATTAAATAGTAAAAAAATATATATATAAGATAGAGACCAGTTCTCTAATATCTGTTACAACTTAGTGACATTTTCCTTCCAAAATAACCATCCAATGAGTCATAAGTAGACTAAAGGGCACATTTCTAAACCGATTTGAGGTTGACACCCAAAGAAATACTGAGCTCTTAATCTCATCTATTATCACTTTGGAGTCTCTGCCATTTTTTTCGCCATTACTCTCTGGTTTCTTTCCTCCCAAATGGCCCATAGTATTGCAAATATTAACACATGCCATAATTTTCTGCCTCTGTTTCTTCCTCTTCTCATCTTCCAAGCTAGTAATTGGTGCTCCATATGCTTTCCTTGAACCCACATCAAGTTATAACTTGATAATAAGGAATTCAAGATTTTTGAGGAGTAAGGACAATGTAGAAATAAGTGGTCTGCAGTCTCATCTTCCAGTTGACATAGGCAAAGTAATTAGTATTGGTATTAGGAAACCCTCTTCTAGATGGGTTATCTAAAGTTGAAATTGCGTTCTGTATAACCATTTACATAAACAATTGAACTTTAGGGGGCACGTATTTTATCCAGATACTTTTATGAGATACAACAGGTACCTGTAAGTTTTGATGTGCTTGAGAGTTAGAGCTTAGCAAGTCATAACACTGCTTGGCAAAAAACTTTGATCCAAAGTTGTATGAGACATCATCTGGTGCTGGAGATAAATTTAGGGGAAAACCAATGTGTGTGATCAAATTAATAATGTCCCGCATCTCCTCAAATGTTGCATCTATTGAATTGAATATTCCATGTGTCATTATGTACAATTTGACATAGAGATCCATATTTATGAGTTTCCTTCTTATATTTTGCTGGAAAAAGAATTTTCAGACTTGTTGTTCCCCTCCAAATATCTTTCCAGAACCTAATTGAAGTACCTTCATTAATAGAGATAGTTGAGTTTTGTTCAACTATGTGTTTAGCTTGTTGAATTCCTTTCCAAAATCCTCTTCCATGATGAGCTTCAGTATTCTTCGCCCATAAATCATTCTCCCCACTCTTGACTTTTTCTTGAATCACTTTTCTCCAGAGAGCCTTTTTCTTAACTCTAAATCTCCAAGTCCACTTTGCTAGCAATGCATTGTTGGTTAATCTCAAGCTTCTGACTCCCATACCACCTAAACTCTTTGGTGTGCTTACTTTAGTCCACGCTATCCAATTGTTTTTTTTTTCTTTTCAGCAGATGATCCCTACAAAAAATTCCTCATTATTTGAATAAGTTTCTTTTCTACACAGACATGCATCTGAACGAGAGACATGAAATATATAGGGAGAGCAGAGAGTGTACTCTTGATTAACACCAGCCTACCAGCTTTAGTCAGATGCTTCCTCCTCCATGGAGCTAACCTCTTCTAAAATTTTTCAATGATGATATCCCATATGGTTGTTGATATGCAAGTTGCTCCCACAGGCATGCCCAGATACTTAAGAGGTAACTTTTTCAATGGAGCAACGCAAAATTTCTGCACAATCTTTAATCTTGATATCAGCTCTTATACTCACCATTGAGCTCTTTTGAAGGTTAATTGGCAATCCAGTGATGGCTTCATAAATTTGAAGTATTAATAGTAAGCTCTCAACTTCTTCTTCTCTGGCATTTATAAATACCAAGGTGTCATCAGCGAACTGGAGGTGGGAGATCGTGAGTTGATTGTTGATGCTGAATCCAGATAGAATATTGACTTCTCCAGCCTTTTTCATCAATTTAGTGAAAATCTCATCCACTAGTATGAATAGGAACGGAGACAAGGGGTCTCCTTGTTTAAGACCTTTTTGGGGACTAAATCTTTCCGTAGAAGTACTATTTATTAGCAGAGAGTGTTGTGCTGAAGTTATGCACCACTAAATCCATCTTCTCCATTTTAACCCAAAGCCCGAAGCTTGAAGAACATGATTCACTGTATGCCAACTAACATTGTCAAATGCTTTCTGGATGTCCAACTTGCATAGAAGACCAGGTTTCTTGCTTTTCCATCTAGAGTCTGTTTTTTTAGTAGCAATTAGGATTCCATCTAAAATTTTATTGTCTTTTAAGAAGGCTCATTGACTATCAGAGATAAGTTTAGGAAGAACAGTCTTGAATCTTGCTGGAAGTATCTTGGATACAATCTTGTAGATGCTGCTTATCAAACTGATAGGTATGAAATCTTTTGGAGTACTGAATTCTTCCTTCTTTGGGAATAAGCATATGAAGGAGCGGTTGGTTCTCCAAGTCATTTTTTCTTCTATGTAGAATTCAGCAATTGCTGCCATTAAATTCCCTTTGATTATTTCCCATGCTGCTTTAACGAATTCCATTGGGTATCCATCGGGACCATGGGATTTGTTGTTTTTTAAATGCATAATAGTGCTTTTGACTTCCTCATCTTCAATCGCTATTTCCAGCCATTGTTGCTCTTTTAATGAAATTTTCATGAATTGTTCAGCATCAAGTTGTGGCCTCCAAGGATGAGGGTCTTAAAATAAGTTGGTGAATTAGTCAGTAAATTCATTTCTAATATCTTGCTGACAGAAATTATCTACTCCATCAATTACAAGTTTGTGCACCGTGTTTTTATTCTTCTCCCATTTGCAAGACTATGAAAGTATCTTGTGTTATCATCACCTTCCTAGAAATGCTTTGCTTTGGCTCTTGAGAGAAGTTTTCTTTGATTATCAACACTAATTTGTTTCAACTGCTTCTTTCATTCAACTCTATTTACAAAATCTTGTTGTTGTAAAGGTATGTGTTCCTCCAATAAATTCAAAGCATCCATTTTCTCATTTAATTCTCGCTTTAGAGCTTGAGTGCCTCCATATGTTACTTTGCTCCACCTCTTCAGGAAAAACTTTAGGTTCTGAAACTTCCTTGACATGACATAGCTTGGTGTGCCAGTGAAATACATAGAGTTCCACCATATTTGGAGATTAGGAAAAATTTCTTTATTATATCTAACCATAATGCTTCAAATTTATAAGATTGCTTTTGTCTAAGAACTCTTATTTGTTTTAGATGTTCCTAAGTTTATCGTCTTTTCCAACCGTCCCTTGTTGTGGAGTTGGTAGATTGAGAAAACACAGTTGGTTTGTTGTTTCCTATTTCCTTGCATGCATTTCCTCTTTATCAAATTTCAACAAGAATGAACTAAAAAAATAGAATCTCCCTGATAGACTTACTACTCAGCTATGGGAATTCCATGAGAAGCTACTTGCATTTTAAAGACCTTCTCTTTTCTCTCGTAATTACCATCAGCTAATGTCAAAGTTAGCTATCGCCTTCAGGCATGAACATTTTTATCACATTTATTACCTATTGTTAGACCTTGGACTCTATTCTTCTACACAAGAATAATCATATGTGGAAGGATTTATGAATTAATCAAATCGACGAATGAAAACTACTTTATATTAAGATTTAGCATCTCAAAATATCGCCTACAGCTTGGCTCAAAACTAGGTTTTACAATATTAATATTTTTAGCCTACATGAAAAGTAACAAAAATATTACAATACATGCCACTACCACCTGATCGTCTTCCATGCCTGTGGGGACGTGGTCTCATTATGAACCCTTAATTTTTCCGACAATTCACCAAGGCATCTTTTGTTTAACGGGGATTCAGGTATCCACGTTAGTGTGTTCAAGCTTGTGTAATTAAATATACGTGCACCGATGCGGTGTACCCCATCAATATTTCGAAAAGTAACTAGGTTAAAGAAATGGAATTAGAGTTGAAACTAGGTTAAGGAGATGGAAATAGAGTTGAATGCAAGTGAAGTAAAGTTAATATTTTTAATGTCATGAAATACAAATACATTATTTTTAAAGAGGCATATGCACAAGTGCTTTGGCGGGGGTATCAATCGATATAAAATAAAACAATTTTGAGTATTGGGTCTCTGGATGGACTTAAAAATACTTTTTTTTAGATAAAATCTATTTTTCAAAAGAAATTATTATTTAGATCTTTATTTATTTGAAAGTTGAGGATTTTTTGAGATTGTGCCTAAAGTTTGTCATTGATTTTTGAGTAAACAACCTATTATCAGAAACGAGAGAGATTTTCCTGTTATAGTTTTTGTAAGTTCCATTACTAGATTTTCTAACTTTTTTTTTTTGTTTCTTTATTAGTTCTTAGAGGGTCCACAATAGTTTTCACAAAAACTTCAATATCGCTAAATATGAAGCTTAATGTGGTTGAATAAAAAAGTAAAAACATCGAAAAAGTGAAGCCTGGCGGCCAATTTTGCTTTCGTCAAATATAGAAAGGAGGAGAATATACCTTCGCCTGGAGTTGCATGTAGTTTTAAACTGCGTTGAAATACATGCGCACTTCGAATATCCTCCTAAAGTTGAGGCATTTTTATAATCTGTGTCCGAGTGAGGCGAATATTTAACCCGTGTTTTTGGAAACATAATTTTAAAAATTCTTCACTTCAAACATTTTTGTAAGTTGTGTTATATCCCTCGAGCATGATTTAATCACAATAAGGAATACAAACTTCAAGCAAACAAAATTCATCGAAATCAACTTTAGGTGATGATTATCATTCAAAAAATTGAAGAAAATTTTGAATAAACGTTCAAGACCTAGGGTTATAAACCAAGTGTATACAACTCTCACTTTCATTGATGATCTGTTTCGTGAGCTACATTAAGGAACTTTTGGATAAAAAATTTAGGATAGTTTTTTTGCAAGTTCTATAATAACCATGGTAGGGTTTAAGTTGCGCATGGGAGAGAAGATAAGTTTATAAGTCCATCCCACTAGGCGTTAATATTAAATATGCCTCATCAGGCTTGAGTACTAAATGTTGTGTATCTCAGATGTTCTAATTACTAGTCACTCCTCTCAGGTGCTTCTCAATGGGCGGGGGATTAAATATTGTACAGTCATGGCCTCATAGGTAGATTTTTTTTTTGAAAAGCGGGTTGATATGGGCCAAAGAGTTTCTTATAAAATTTATTGGAATCGGAAGGCATCTAATATCACTGTTCTCAGGTAATTGATCTTGATGAATCTAGGATGAGAATTCGCACAGTTGTGGACTTGAAGAAGCTGGTTGTATTCATTAAGAACTCATTAAATCCATAAGGCATCTAAGATTCTAAATCATATACAAGTCGCTTACTTCCCCGTAAATTTAAGTTTGCAGTACATTTCTTTTGCTTATTCTGTCTGCAAAGTATGGATGCAGATGCACTCACCAAATCCTCTTTCCCGGTTATTAATGATATTTCCCATTTCTCAAATTCAAACCAGGAACTCTTATTTGTTTTAGATGTTCTTAAGTTTACCGTCTTTTGCAATCGTCCCTCATTGTTGAGTTGGTGGATTGAGAAAACACAGTTGGATTGTTGTTTCCTCTTTCCTTGCATGCATTTCCTCTTTATCGAATTTTAACAAGAATATGTGGATGAACTAAAAATAAAAAGAATCTCCTAATATACCTGCTCAACTGTGGGAATTTTGTGAGAAATTACTTGCATTTTGAAGACCTTCTCTTTTTTCTTTGCAGTCTGAAAATTAGGGGGAAAAGTGTACCAACATTTTTGTTACTACAATGCAAATCAGTACTGGGATGGAATTCCAATTATTCGGCTTTGGATCGTGGAACAATCACATGTCCCTTAATCAGTTTTGTGAGGATTAACTGTCCTTCGAGTTTACCGTCTCTCGGAATTGCCATCAGCTAATACCAAAGTTAGCTTTTTCCCGAGGCGTGGGCTTTTTTATCACATTGATTACCTTTTGTTAGACTTTGGAATCCATTATTCTATACTACTTTTTGTTAGAAAACACAGGGTTACCAAGTACACCACCAACTTTTTCATTCGGCAACCTATGTGGACAAAACCTAATACAATTGTGCAAGTAAACCAACTGAATGATCCTTGAAAATATGTATATGGATTTTATATTTCTAACATCTTCTCAATTAGTGTGTATATAAACAAGATTCCGCAAACCTAATTGTTAAGAAGAGTAGTTGAACGATCTTAAAAATCAATATCCAAGATCAATCTAGTCGTATCCAAATAATCCAATTAGAATTCTGCCAAGTAATTAAACTTGTTATCTATCTTTCAAGATACGAATCCTACAAGAAAAGAGTCATGTAATCGAGCACAATTAAATAAACATATCTATTAAGATTGAATACAACTTGCGTAAATTCAATATTATAAAGATAAACAATGTAATGCGAAAAAGGAAAAACAAAAAATACAAGAAATTTTGTTAACAGGGAAACCGCAACTGCATAGAAACCTCGGAACCTCATCCAGATTTGAACACCAAACTGTATTAAGCTGCTACAGACACTAGCCTACTATCATACTTCGGACTAGAATTTATTTGAGACTGAATTCTCTCTCCAAGCGATTCAATTACATTCACTCTCCTTACGTATCTTGAACCTCGCAAGGATCTATGCAATTGATTCCCTTAGCTGACGTCCTTTACAACCTAAGAGTTGCTTCATCCCAAGTGAAGATACCAATCTACCACTTACAAATAAGCCTATTTGATTTCCGTTTAGATCAAAGATCAAGATGACGAAATTTTTTTGCAATTGACAAAGCTAGTAAACCTCACAAATACATAACTTACGACTCCCAAAGATCAGCCTAGATTCTTAACCACCTCTCAATAACAATCTTCAAAAGATCAATTAAGATCGGTTTTCAGATATTTATCTTGAGGAATCAATAAGTCTGAAACGGAGAAAACTTTGCGATTACTATCTATCTTTCCTGAATGAGATTACGAAAACCTCAATAACATAAAAGCAATATCATGATACACGAACTATCAAGGTAAACATAGTCGGACTTGGCTTCACGAATTCCCAAAGCAAAGTCTTTTAGTCGTAGAACTAATTATGTTTCTCAGAGGAATCTTAGGCCTATAGAGAATGACTCTAGAATCAACTAGGACATAAATTTTGAGGGATTGATTTTCCTAGTTGAAAGAGCATCTCTATTTATAGTTTTCAAAGACCAGGGGTTTCTTAGAATTCAAGTTAAGATAACTTGGGAATCAAGAAAACACTTTTAGGTCTTGACAATAAAACATAAGAATATATAATAGGGACCGGTTATGTAATCGTGTATAATGATTGTTCGGCTTGGCAAGTATGCCAAAGAACTAAAGCAATTTTATGTTCATTTAAAAACCTAAAAATTTAATCATGATGCACACACATAAGGGTTTGAGTGATCAATGAAGTCTTAGAAGTATTTGATAGAGTTCTAGCATTCCTAAAAATATTTAAAAAAATAAGTCTTTGAGCATCTACTAAAATCTGATTAGACGGTTGGTACAACGGTTCATGAACCGTTAGGCTTGTTCACAAGTCAGGGTGAAACGGTTCGTTAACCGGGTTCACAAAACCTACAAGATTAATGAACTTAGTTGACTACGGTTCGTGAACTGTTCCCAACTGAACTCATGGTTATGCGAACTGTTCGCCAACCTACCCTGAGCAGAAGCATCAGTAGTTCGATATGTCTCTCTTACGATGTTTGTAACATTCCCACATGATAAATCATTTGCATGGGAAAATTTCAATTGATCCACAAATTAATTCAAAAAATAAATTATTTAGAACTAATATTGTGGAGGACCATTGATCTTTGCTAATATCATATTTGAGATTTTTAACAAGACAAGCTTGACTCAAAACTTCTTCTTTGTAAATCTACCAGAAGTCATACAATATCATCTCAACAGATAAAATGGTAAGATAGTGAGTAAAAATATAATGGTTCAATCATCACATACCTGATACATAAGTTCTCCAAATGTCTTTGTCGATCTTCGATCTTCGAGGGTGATGTCTGATACTCAACTACCAAATTCTAACCTAGTCCGAGACTTGACTTAGTAGACTAGAAATCAAGATATAGTTTTGATCATCATAGCAAAACTTGTGGGTTCAACTAAGTATTGCTCTAACTTTATTCTTCTACACAAGAATAATCAAATGCAGAAGAGTTTGAGAATTAATCGAATCGAATAATGAAAACTACTTTATATTAAGATCTAGCATCTTAAAATGTCGCCTATGCATAGGGGACGTTGAAAAATTTCAGTTTTCTCGGTATATAGGTTCTTAAAATAAATTCAATGACAAAAAGTTGCGACTAACAAATAAACCTTTTAAGCAAAAAAAATATCGGTAAACTAGTACTTACATAAGTGATGAAGCGTCTCTAATAGTTGATGCGAACCTAATAATCCTACAGAAAGGAGATCAATGGAGAGATTTTTCATAGTAAAGACGTTCTTAGTGGCCTTAGTTTCTTTATAATAATGATTAAAACTACATCAACAATATCAAATGACGTTGAAGGTCACACCGATATAGGCTATAATGAATTTTAGAAATTCATGTTTGATTTATTCTATAACTTTGATAGTATGTTGTTTTCACTTATTAAGAAAACCTTTTTATTTATTTGAAACAAAAATATTATTATAAATACACAACGTAAAAATATTAAAATCAATATTAGATCCCAAATTCCTATTTATTTGATATATAAATATATATACAAAGGTCCTCATAATTTTATTTGCCAAAATACACCTAAATCTAATGTTAGCACGATGAAATAAAATAGAAACGGAAACACACTCGAGTAAAAAGACTCACAAAGAAGAAAAAAAAGATGTTACACTTTTGTTTGTTTATAAATGGTGTAATGTTTAAGGGATGGTTGTATTTAATCACTGCATTGAGAAATGAGATAAGAAATTTATTCATACGTATCGTGTCCTTAATGTATTTGTTATTTGCATTATTTATAACTTATGACAATATATCTCATCTGTTAACATATTTTTCTTGTATAATGTGAATATTTCTTTTCCGATCTTAAATGGTAGTTTGTTTCTCCAAATAGCTTTCTAGTTAATAGGTCTATCAGGAAATGGAGATCGGTTACTAGGAGATTCATTTAAAATTACTTTGTATGCATAATTAACAATAATCTTTCGCTTCCTTCCGATGTGCGTCTTAAAGTATCTCTACGATTAGGAGATATCCAAATCTTTTTGATTTCAGCTACATTTTCCTTTGTAACCAAACCATTGGGAATATTAGAGTCCCATGTTGTTATGCATTTTAAAATTTTATAAGTTTGGACATGTTATGCATTTTAAAATTTTAAATAAATTTCCAATCGGAAAGAGTTTGTAATTCTTCATACTGTTAATTTCTTTTATAGTTTACTATAGGTAGTCTGATTTTATGAACTAATCGAATTCTTTATTGAAATTTGAACAAAGTTTCATATCACCGATTGAATCTCAAGTTTCTGAACTGGTACCAAAAATAAAAGAGAGAACCGGCACATCCATGTGTAACTACTAGAAAATTAAGATGGGAAACATTTAATAACAATTTTTTTCTTCTTCTTTTGACATTGCTAATCGGATTTAATATTTTTAATTTATATATTTGGGTTCAAAATATACCAAAAATACTTTGGCAAAACTATAATTTAATCATTTTTTTTTTAAGTTACCCTTGTTTTTGCATTTTTGTTTGAGGGCATAGTCTTCACGAGAACATCAATGTTTGTGCCTTCATGGATAAATCATATATACAACACCAACCCAAGTCCAAGAGCAAATTTCACATGAACTTACAAAACACCATCCAAGAATCATTTTCTTAGTTAATTTTCTTAGTTTTCTTATGTCGGTTCTCGTCGATACTACTTGTACTTGTCAGGAAAAAAGATATTTTCATGACAAGTGTTCGAATTGGTTCTTATATAAGGTTATGATTAGGTTGAGAGGTTATCATCCGAAAAACAATTCAACCTTGGAAGTTTTATAATTTCATCGCTACTTAATTTTTCCATTATTATAATTATAGGCAGAATATCCACCTATAATTCTGGTTTGGAGTTGTTTTTTTCCATTCATAAAGAAACTATTATAATCTAAATCATCCTATAGAGTTACATATGTAACTACATATAAAAAAGACGTAGATTTTATCTATAGTAATGAGATCCTCTTAACTCATTACTAACAATTAACACAAACCACTTTTACTTTCGTGGTGGTGCCGCTTTTGGGAGACAAATGCAAATCATCCAAATGATGAAAATAGTGACAACACGGAGAGAACATCCGATATCGCATATCGTCTCGATCGACATTGCATATGGGATCACCAAACAGCACAAGAGGAGCCATTGTCATGTTTTATGGATATTGATTGTCATAAATTCTTGACTATTAAAAAAATATTATTTATTATTGTCCTTTGCCTCCCCAAAGGTATGAGCTTGCTTCAGGAGACACTTACATTCGACGAGGTGATCTGGAGCGTTTGTTGGAAAATTACCTTGATGTGGTGAAGTACTACACCAAAATGATTGAGGAGCACTTTTACTTTCATTTGTGTCACCCTAGGAAAATGAGTTTTCAAGCATATATTGAAACATTGAGATATCAGGAGCGGCTGGACCCATTATCATATTTTCATAAAGCGGCTGCTGGAGTCGTCGGGTGAATTTCTTATAGTATAGCTTATATTACCTTGCTGTGGTGAATCTCTTAATTTTCATATTTCCAGTTATGTTCCTTTTTATGCAAACAGAAAACAATGGGAATCATGAATCTATGTTATATATGGGAAAAAAGATGATACGAGAATTACTGACGATCTTACCACTTGTTATTATATCTGCACGTTAACACTCTTTATATCTCACCATAACTAATGGCATTATCTATTGTCTCTCTCATAATTTTCATTTTATGCATTATAAATAGGGTTTGTTAACTTGTATACCCGTATACACGTTAAGGTTTACTAAAACAATAATTGTTTGCATTGAAAACATGATTTGTTTGTTTTATTGCATTGAAAACAATAATTCTTTGCATTGGGAACAATATTTGTTGTTTTTAATGCAAGAAAAACCAGTTTCTAGTAGAATAAGACAAAAAACACAATTTCCAAAGAAATAAAATAATTCTTAATTAAACCTTAACATGTATACGGGTATACAAGTTAACAAAAGCCTTATAAATATAATTTCTAAACCTTTTAATATATACGGTATTGCAAAAATACTTACCGATGATATGTCTAATGTGTATGCTCAGGTTGGTCCATAACAATACCCAAACATAGAGAGCAGCCAAGATGATCTAGAGATAGGCCCAGACCGAGAGAGTGAACATATTCAATATGTAATTTCTTACGTAAGTAGATTAAAATTTTAAATGTATATGAATATTTAGTACATATGACACTTAACGACATTATACTCACTTATGAGAATCGCACATTGCCCTCTAAATAACTTATAACCCGTTCATAACTCAATAAACCTTAGATCCACAAATCCTTCACTTCACTTCACGCACTCACCCACCCACCCACCCACTCATTCTTCACTTCATGGAAGTTGCAGGTTTTTTTTTTCTTCTTTTCACGTGCAAAAAGAAACTGGTTTATTGATTAAAATGGAGATCATGAGTAAGAGTAGGGCCTAGGGGATCGATTTCAATAAATTGGTTGAATAAACTTTAAATTCTTTTTTATGGACCGAGAAGATAAGTAAACTAAGATACTTTTATAATATTATGACTCTTGGAAATGTCTATTGCCAAGAGACGTGACTCAAAGAGAAAAGAAATTAGCGAAAAAAATATAATTGACAATTGGTGTTTATTTATTTTGAGATACATTAGAGACTTAATTACAACAAGTATTATGGTAACCACATTTTGTCTTTACATCTCGAATATAGAAAATAGAAACTTTTATACGGTTCACTTTCTCCACATTCTCGCACTACAGATATGATATGCATAGAAGGTTGTGACTTGACATAAATTGTTTGAAGCATAGTTTCGATCGAACAAATTTTTTGGGCCCACTTTTACGCATAAATCAGTTTTTTGTTGTTGTTGTTGTTGAAATCGGATATTCAATCTCGACAACTTTTAACCTAAAGCAAACTTAGTTCCTACCCCACATTACCAAGCCCCATAGTGTTTGTTCTTTTGCCACTTTTAATTAAGCCCAAAACCCTAACTCACCATGTTCTTGCTTTTGTCCGTTAATTAGTATTGACTGTGTCAAATTGGGGATGCCATTTCTTGGGTCCCGCTTACTTCCTATCTTAGACTTACATGTCATTCATTAAATTAAGGGCAATAATTGTAACATGCATGTTAGATTACCGAGGAATAAGTCAATCAAAGAAGTCCAAGCAAAACTATTTTGCTTGAATTCACAAAAAGTCAATCTTTTATTTTTTTTATTTAGAAGACATTCTGAAATTTTGTACCCAAACTAATTTATGACTTTCTGATTTTTTAGAAAGTAACTTCTGAAGGTGAAAATACTCATCTGGAATTTTAAGGTCTCAATGATTTCGATAAAATCAACACACTAAAGAAATTGATTCAGATTCATAAATCATCAATGCGTAGATTCAGGAAATAAACATGATGAAAACAACTGAATTTTTTGTAAGAAACTTTGGATGGAGAGTGATAGGTGTCTAAAACACCTAATTTACTATCTAGTAGTTATGCTTTCTTTGCTATTTTTCTTGTGAATTATGTATCTTATGATTACTTTTGAGCTAATCAGGTGCAATGGAGTCTTTCGGAACAAAAGAAGAAGAAATCACCCAAATTAAGCCAAAGGGCAAAATTGTCATTTCAAAGCAATAGCGGACACTATTTAGAGCTGAGCCATGGTTAAGGGGTTGCAAATCAAGATGGCCCTTATCTGATGAGTGGTGTCTAGAATCATGTTGGTTACCCCTTATCCAGGTTCATCTGGGTGGCTATATCCGGGGCAATTCCTACACTAAACCTAAAGTTCAGTGTCATTATTCTTCCTTTAATCTCTCCACCTGAAATCAAGAGAAGAGAGGCAGAGATGGTTGTTGAGATCGTTCTTCTCTGTAATCGAATGATGATGTTAAATTTCAGAGACTAGTGAAATGATTGTTGCGGTCGCGATTGCCGTGATGGTGAGGTGGTTGCTGGTGACTAAGAGTAGATCGAGAAGTTCAGAGCTTCTGTTGGTGGTTAAACTGAGAAATCAGGGAAGTTGATAGTTAGGGTTTCATTGATGAACAACGTTAGGAATTGCTTGCTGTGTGATGGCGAGATAGTGGAATTGAAGCTCGAGAAGAATCGAGAGGCAGGGTTTGATTGTTGAGGTGGTAGAAGAGAATTGGTCATGAATTTGATTGAGTTGTGAATCTCAGGTCGAAATCAGTGAAGATATTCAAGGGTTTGGTGGTATTGTAGATGGTGCTGCAATTTTGAGTCAGGGTTTTGAATTTGTGCTGTTGAGGTCAAGAATCAGAGATGGGTTGTTTTTGTAACTTGTTTTTGAAGAGCAGAAGATGGGATTTACAGGTTAGGGTTCAATGGGTCTATCTCTATTGTGAATTACAGGGAGAAGATGGTGGAGTTAATATGGGAATTTGTTGTATTGGTGCTCTTGAATAACAGATTTAGGGTTGCTTTTGTGACTTTGAAGAAATTGAAGATTGAAGCTAGAAAAGTTGGGAATGCAGCTGAAGTAGGAAGTGAAGGTCTTAGTGATGATACAAATCCAGGTGGTGTTGATTGGCAATGATTTGCAGGGTGGATCTTTGCAATGACGGGGAGTTACAAGAATGTGAACTAGGTGCGGCTAAAATGGCCAAGAACAAACAACTACGAGGAACTGAGCATGGGAATGAGAGCTGAGTTGCAATGGATTTTGTGAAAGGCAGCTGGGCTGAGATGGTGTTTCCTGAGATGGAGAATGAGAGAATAAGACACTGAAAAAGGAGATTTGAATCTGTGTAGATGAATGTGTAGGTTTCAGGTCATGGAGTTGATACAGATGAACAAGAAGGAGCGGTGACTGAAGTTGAGAATGGGTTCTGCAGTTGGTGGAATCGCAGGTGCAGGCCTGTTGAAGTTGCAACTGTAGTTGTGGAGGTCTGTCTGCTGTTGATGTTTTGAGCTGAGATGGTGACTCTGGTGGTGCCGTGTCACAGGAAATGAGATTTGGAGTTGCAGCTAGAGGAGTTAGGCCATTTCGCAGGTGAGATTATGGACCTGTTGAAGTTTGGTGAACTTCAGTTGATGCAGGTTGCTGCTATGGGTTGTCTTTCAGGATTATTGCAGTTGCAGCATTGGTCATGACTGAATTAGCCGTGTGACAGTGTCATGGTAGGTTGTGTTGGTGCAAGGAAGGATATGGGTTTGATGGATGTTTCGCAGGGTTGAGTTAGGTTGCAGAGAAATGGCTCGACAATGCTGTTGCAGGAATGGATTATGCGCACTACTGACATGGGGGTAGTGCGGTGAGTTAGGCTGAAATGCAGGGAGTATGGCCTGTGTTTGGTAGAATGAAGAAACGCTTGTGTGCACTGCAACTATGGCCTGAGCTGAAGGAATGGAGCTGGAATCTGTGATGCTTTGGAAGGTTGGAATGGAGCTGAGAATTTGCTGATGGAATTGATGGTTGTGGAATTATAAAGCTGCAAGATGAGTGAGCTGGTTTGGAACTGAAAGAATAGATGCACAGCCATCTTGGCTGGATAGGCACAAGGATTGTGCATCACAAGTGCAGGCCTGTGCAGTGGCTTTGGCAAAAAAACCCAGGCGGGAGTTAGACTTTGACTCAACTCACTCGGCCTCGATTCATATGACTCGGGTCGACCGAGATTGACCGAGCTGACTCGTTGACCCGACCGAGTTGGATCGTTGACCGTTTTGACCCGTTTGACCGGTGACCGGGTTGACTTTGCCGGTCACCTGAGATGTTTTCCGACCACCTCTCCGGCCGAATTCCGACCACAATACCAGTTTTCCGGCGATGACTTTTTGGACATATTTTCTTCACGGGTTTCTCTCTCTTATGGGCTTGGTGGATTTTCATCTAATGGACTTTGAAGACTTGACCTAATTTTAGAAGTTGGAGAAAAGCTATAAAAAGGAAAAGTCTTCTACAACTTGGATATCTTTTTCTATTCTTTTGCCTCTACTCTTGTTCTAGGGTTGAGAACCATGAAGTATTTTCTCTTTCTTCTTGTTATGAACTTCTATTTCATGAGTAACTAAGTTTTTATTATTGGTTGAAGATGTAGTTGGATTTTGCAACCAAGCTATGATTTTTATGAAGTAGTTTTCTCTCAAAATCATTGTTCACTTTCTACGAGTTATAATAATTGCATGATTGATGTATTGCAATATGATTGAATGTTTGTTTAGTTAAGTCTAGAATTGATTGAACTCACATCCATATCTATAGCTATTTTAGGGTTTTCATCGGCGATAACCTTGAATACGAGTAGCATGATATGATTCTAGGTTGTAGTGATACATCCTTGTAATCATATGTAGAAATTGACCTTTGTTCGAATTGTTTTGCGCAATGTATTACAATTGCATTGATTAGCCTATTTACGAAACTTAATGCTCTAGGAATTGAACTTAATTAGCGCAAGGCGTTAGGTTATTCTTTAGGTAGAATTCACATACGCAAATTCTAATGTGTGTGTTGATGACTTAAGAAATTTACGGAGTATTCTTGCAATAAGGTATTCTATGGCTTTTGATGATAGCGAGATTAAATACGAATTCTATTCATATATTCATAAACTTGTTTACAATTGAAGATGAAATCTTTATCCAATATTTCACATCCTTGATTTGCGTGTTTACTTTTTATTGTTTTGCTTTTATTTTAGTTTAGTTTATAAAAATCACAAAACCCCCGGTGTTTTATATAGGAAACCATAACATATTGACAACCTAGACCTCTCTGTGGGAACGATCCTTTCTTGCCCTTGCTTCATTATATATTTTGAGTAGTAAGAAAGTGTAATTATATTTGTGTCGGCTGACAACCGATCAAATTTTGGCCCCGTTGCCGGGGAGGCAGCGGTTGTTAATTGTTTTTGGTTTTTTATTTTTGTATTTAGTTTTGTTTTACTTTTTCTTATTCTTTGGTTCTTAACCGAGTTTTGAGAATCTCGTTTGGTGCCCAATTGCTATGGACCAGACTTATTGGAGCAATCAATACGGGTTTCAACCTCAACAACATGAAAACTATCACCCTTACGAGAGTACAATCGAAATCAATCCTTTGGTTATGATCAATACTCCACGTACCCTTTTAGTTGTTCCCATACATTCCAACCTTCTTATGGTGGGTATGTAAGTGAGCAACCACAAAGAGGGGATGATACTTGTGCTCCTATTCATATTTCTTCTAGTTTGGTAGATGAAATGCAACAATTTATGGACAGCATGGAGTCAATTCGTAGACAACCAAGCGTGGAACCAATTTCATCGACCGAATGTGCTCATGGTATGTTTGGCCCAATTTATGATCGTAGTTATGATCATCCACCCATTCAAAGGGAATATAATTGGCCTAGCAATACTGAAGTAAGTAATTCTACTTTTTCTTTGTCGAATGAGCTTTACAAACAAATGGAACACTATATTCAGAATTTGGATGGAACACTCCAAGAGCTTCAAAAAGGTGTTTCCACTTTAAGACAAGGCATTGAAGAATACAAGGAGGAAATGAATAATTATGTTGAAAAAGGCGAACCTTTGGGGACTTTCGTTGATATTTGTGTAGTTAACTCAACTCTTGATCGTAATAATGATCATTCACCAATTCAAAAGGATGAGTTCGAGATTAGCAACACTAAATTCAGCAACGAACAAGATTATGTTGACTATGATAGTGATGATGATTATTATGAAAATACATCGCTTGAACCAATTTATGGTGACATCCCCGAGGAGTATACAATGGAGTCTTTTTGCGATCAAGGTGAAGTTGAAAAGGAATATGATGACACTAGTGTACCTTACTCGAGCATTGATCTTAATAATGATCAAGAGCCTATTCAAAGGGTGGAGCTTGAGGATGATGCATTTTCGAGTGTTCTACAAAAGTTTCTTATAATAAAATTTGGATCCGCAAAAGAGTATGTGCCTTACAACAAAGAGGAGTGTGTTGAGAATGAGACCGTTATAACCAATATTGTGGAAGACCCAATTGAGCTTGCATATGATTGTAATGATGATGTTTATGTCGAAACTTTGGTTAAGGCAGAAACGGACGAAGAATGGTTTTCAAGGTTTGATAGAGGACCATGATATAAAAGAGGTGAATAATTCACTTGAGTTTTTCAAGGATGAAGAGGATTCCGTAATACAAGAGATTGTGCAAGGTTTATCTAACCCTTTGCCTATTGTTTCTTCTCCTTTACCTCTTATTGGTTTGAATGTATGTGCTTCGAGAATATTGTTGGATGACTTTGTTTCTCGTTTTCCTCCATTAGAGATACTTGATTCTCATACTATGCAGGTTATGGAACAAGAAACCGTGAAGTAATTCCGACTCCTATATTCTTTATACACTTCCAAGTGTGGACAAGAATAAGTGTGGGGGAAACTTTTATCGGTTCATAGCTTCATTTTTGTTTTATATTACTAATATTTGTGTGAAGCTAGTGTTTGCAAAACAGGTTCTATGGAAGGATCCTCAACTTTTCAGATTGTTGGTATATGGACGATAACAAAAGAGTGGTGGCGACTTTAAACCAAGCGCTAAATGGGAGGCAACCCATAGGTTTTGTATCATAAACCCTTGTATTTATTTATTTTTATAGTTTTCATATCATATTTGCATCCCCATGTTTAATTTCATTGCGTCCGGAATCTATCTTAGAAGAGAATTATGACGAATACCTTTTCGTCAGAAAAATTCAGACTGTACGTAGTTCAGTCCAGAGACCATAACTGTCTGACCGTTTATCGAAACACTGTGCCCTTTTGATACTTTGTAGAAAACACGTAGATGAACAACTTTTGTGAAATGGAGTTTTTCCAAATTCCTTACCAATTTGTACAGTTTTTGCGTTTTATCTGCTGTTACGTCAGAATTTAGAATTTTCGGTTTTTTACATTGAGGACAATGTGCGTTTAAGTGTGGGGGAGTCTTTTGCATATAGAGTTTTTAGCCTTTTTGAGTCAAAATTTTCAACTTTTTTGTAAATAGTGAATAAAAAACTCCAACTTGTGGTTAGTTTAGAGTCACATAGTATACATGTCGCTAAGATTACATCGAGAATCTCATAAGAGTGACCCGAACTTAGAGATGACAAGAACATGATCGGGTTTCTTACTTGTATGAGAGTTAAAGTTGGATTTAACCATGCCAGTGGCAAATAAGGTGCAGACTGAATTCGGTATTAGAGTAGTGATCCCCTATAGTGGAGACTACCCATGTTACATAATGTGAGGCACCAACCTTCAATTCTTTGTACTTGTCTAAATATGTGCTTTTAGAGTGTGTGTCACCGTACTTTAATTCCGGGCAGAATGGTGAGCTGTCCAACCTCCCACCATAGAAGCACTATTTTGATCTCTTGAGTGCTATTTTTATCAACCATGTTGGTGACATCGAATTGCTAACTTACATACCACTTGTAATCTTGTTCGCAGTTAGCACCATCCACCTTATCTCTCTCTACACCAACAGGTCCATAGAAACACCATCATCATCAACAAGAGGAGCATCACAAATTCGAAGGAAAGTTGAAAACGTTTGAGGTTTACAAGCAACAATACAAAAAAGAGTGAAAATTATCAAGATGAGAGTTCGAGAAGTTTATGATATCGAGACATACAAGTTGTGAAGAATCAAGCGGTACAACACTTATACCATGGCCTTTGTACTTACGTTTTTATTTTATTTGTATTTTACTTTCTCTTGTCTTAAAAAAAAAAAAAAAAAATACGAAAATTAGAAAAAAAAAAGACAAGAGAAAATTTTTAGGTTTGTTAATAGTTTTTATTATTTTGTTTTGTTTTATTTCTTATTTCTATGAAAAAAAAATGATAAAAAAAAAAAAAAAAAAAATTCATTTTGGGTTTGTATAGTTTGTTTTTAGTTTTGTATTCTTTCAATAAAGCCAATGGAAAGAAGGAATATCTATAATGAAGTTTCAAGCGACAAGGAATTAGAGGAAAGAATCATATTGTCAAGATTCTACGAAGTTCAAGAGTTATCATCAAGAGTTGGAGACCGAAGACGAAGACGAAGATGAAGACACCGATAGAAGACCGAAGACGTTTCTATGGATGCCGTGAGAGTGGTGCTAGCTGCACGCCGAACGGATAACGAGGTGAGTAAGCATATTCCCACCTTCGTTAAGTGGTTGATTTCCTTTCGAAGAGATCGTCAGAAAAATGGTTTTTCAAAAAAAAAAATTTATAAAAGATGTGGGTTTTCAAAATATTTCGGAGGGTTATGCCTTCCTACCATTCAACGTGTCGCAGGATTCTCTCTTCATTCCTACTACACGGACACATGTGTGACCCAATAAAAGTGTTTATTATTGAGAGCAATATCATAAAACCCTTTCTTGTGAGGCGAGTCGAGACTTTTGATCACTCCGAACCCGAATTTACGTCGAGAAGGGATGGTTATCTCTCTCTCAACTTTTAAGAATGAGATTGTGTTCATTTATGTGTCTAACTTCTTATGACTAGTGTGCAGAATTTCTATGTCTTCTTAGCGTTGGATGCTATCATTACGGAGAACTAGTAAGTTGGAAAAGTAGGTTTTGTGGGTATATCTCTAGTAAACCCTCACGAGACTATAACTCGTCCACTAGGGACACCTAGGGGTTTAAAGGCTTGTTATTTATGCTAAAAGTGACCCTAGCCTCGACGACACAGAGTTGTATGTATTTTTAGAATTTGTTTTGTTTGATTTGCTCGAGGACTAGCAAAGTCTAAGTGTGGGGGAATCTGATAGGTGTCTAAAACACCTAATTTACTATCTAGTAGTTATGCTTTCTTTGCTATTTTTCTTGTGAATTATGTATCTTATGATTACTTTTGAGCTAATCAGGTGCAATGTAGTCTTTCGGAACAAAAGAAGAAGAAATCACCCAAATTAAGCCAAAGGGCAAAATTGTCATTTCAAAGCAATAACGGACACTATTTAGAGCTGAGCCATGGTTAAGGGGTTGCAAATCAAGATGGCCCTTATCTGATGAGTGGTGTCTAGAATCATGTTGGTTACCCCTTATCCAGTTCATCTGGGTGGCTATATCCAGGACAATTCCTACACTAAACCTAAAGTTCAGTGTCATTATTCTTCCTTTACTCTCTCCACCTGAAATCAAGAGAAGAGAGGCAGAGATGGTTGTTGAGATCGTTCTTCTCTGTAATCGAATGATGATGTTAAATTTCAGAGACTAGTGAAATGATTGATGCGGTCGCAATTGCTGTGATGGTGAGGTGGTTGCTGGTGACTAAGAGTAGATCGAGAAGTTCAGAGCTTCTGTTGGTGGTTAAACTGAGAAATCAGGGAAGTTGATAGTTAGGGCTTCATTGATGAACAACGTTAGGAATTGCTGCTGCCGTGAACTGAGATAGTGGAATTGAAGCTCGAGAAGAATCAGAGACGGGTTTGATTGTTGAGGTGGTAGAAGAGGAATTGGCTGTGAATTTGATTGAGCTGTGAATCTCAGGTCGAAATCAGTGAAGATATTCAAGGGTTTGGTGGTATTGTATATGGTGCTGCAATTTTGAGTCAGGGTTTTGAATTTGTGCTGTTGAGGTCAAGAATCAGAGATGGGTTGTTTTTGTAACTTGTTTTTGAAGAGCAGAAGATGGGATTTACAGGTTAGGGTTCAATGGGTCTATCTCTATTGTGAATTACAGGGAGAAGATGGTGGAGTTAATATGGGAATTTGTTGTATTGGTGCTCTTGAATAACAGATTAAGGGTTGCTTTTGTGACTTTGAAGAAATTGAAGATTGAAGCTAGAAAAGTTGGGAATCTGCAGTCAAGTAGGAAGTGAAGGTCTTAGTGATGATACAAATCCAGGTGGTGTTGATTGGCAATGATTTGCAGGCTGGATGTTGCAGCAGCAGGGAGTTACAAGAATGTGAACTGGGTGCAGCTAAATGGCCAAGAACAAACAGCTACAGGGAACTGAGCATGGGAATGAGAGCTGAGTTGCAATGGATTTTGTGAAAGGCAGCTGGGCTGAGATGGTGTTTCCTGAGATGGAGAATGAGAGAATAAGACACTGAAAAAGGAGATTTGAATCTGTGTAGATGAATGTGTAGGTTTCAGGTCATGGAGTTGATATAGATGAACAAGAAGGACGGTGACTCAAGTTGAGAATGGGTTAACGGTTGGTGGAATCGCAGTGCGAGCTGTTGAAGTTGCGTAGTTGTACTTGTGGAGAATCATCTCTGTTGATGTTTTGAGTGAGATGGTGACTCCGGTGGTGCCGTGTCACGGGAAAGGAGATTTGGAGTTGCACTAGAGGAGTTAGGCCATTTCTCAGGTGAGATTATGGACTGTTGAAGTTTGGTGAACTTGAGTTGATGCGGGTTCTTCTATGGGTTGTCTTTCGAGTTATTGCGATTCTGACATTGGTCATGACCCAGATTAGCCGTGTGTGATGTCATGGTAGGTGGTGTTGGTGCAAGGAAGGATATGGGTTTGATGGATGTTTCGCGGGGTTGAGTTAGGTTGCTGAAAAATGGCTCGGCAATCTTTTTCTTGAATGGATTATGCATTCTGATGGGGGTAGTGCGATGAGTTAGGGGAAATCACCGGGGAGTATGGCTTGTGTTTGGTAGAATGAAGAAACGCTTGTGTGCACTTTAACTATGGCACAGCCAAGGAATGGAGCTGAATCTGTGATGCTTTGGAAGGTTGGAATGGGCCGAATTTCTTGATGGAATTGATGGTTGTGGAATTATAAAGTCAAAAAAGATGAGTGAGCTGGTTTGGAACCCAGAAATAATAGATGCACAGCCATCTTGGCTGGATAGGCACAAGGATTGTGCATCACAAGTGCAGGCCTGTGCAGTGGCTTTGGCAAAAAACCAGTCAGGCTGAGTTAGACTTTGACTCAACTCACTCAGCCTCTGATTCATATGACTCGGGTCTGACCGAATTGACCCGAGCTGACTCGTTGACCCGACCGAGTTGGATCGTTGACCGTTTTGACCGTTTTGACCGGTGGCCAGGGTTGACTTTGCTGCAGTCCCGAGATGTTTTCCGACCACCTCTCCTACGATTTCCGCCACAATACCAGTTTTCCGGCGACGACTTTTTGGACATATTTTCTTCACGGGTTTCTCTCTCTTATGGGCTTGGTGGATTTTCATCTAATGGACTTTGAAGACTTGACCTAATTTTAGAAGTTGGAGAAAAGCTATAAAAAGGAAAAGTCGTCTACAACTTGGATATCTTTTTCTATTCTTTTGCCTCTACTCTTGTTCTAGGGTTGAGAACCATGAAGTATTTTCTCTTTCTTCTTGTTATGAACTTCTATGCCATGAGTAACTAAGTTTTTATTATTGGTTGAAGATGTAGTTGGATTTTGCAACCAAGCTATGATTTTTATGAAGTAGTTTTCTCTCAAAATCATTGTTCACTTTCTACGAGTTATAATAATTGCATGATTGATGTATTGCAATATGATTGAATGTTTGTTTAGTTAAGTCTAGAATTGATTGAACTCACATCCATATCTATAGCTATTTTAGGGTTTTCATCGAGCGATAACCTTGAATACGAGTAGCATGATATGATTCTAGGTTGTAGTGATACATCCTTGTAATCATATGTAGAAATTGACCTTTGTTCGAATTGTTTTTGCGAATGTATTACAATTGCATTGATTAGCCTATTTCTGAAACTTAATGCTCCTAGGAATTGAACTTAATTAGCGCAAGGCGTTAGGTTATTCTTTAGGTAGAATTCACATACGCACTCTAATGTGTGTGTTGATGACTTAAGAAATTTACTGAAGTATTCTTGCAATAAGGTATTCTATGGCTTTTGATGATAGCGAGATTAAATACGAATTCTATTCATATATTCATAAACTTGTTTACAATTGAAGATGAAATCTTTATCCAATATTTCACATCCTTGATTTGCGTGTTTACTTTTTATTGTTTTGCTTTTATTTTATTTTAGTTTATAAAAATCACAAAACCCCCGGTGTTTTATATAGGAAACCATAACATATTGACAACCTAGACCTCTCTGTGGGAACGATCCTTTCTTGCCCTTGCTTCATTATATATTTTGAGTAGTAAGAAAGTGTAATTATATTTGTGTCGGCTGACAACCGATCAGAGAGTTATAGGAATCTAAAGGTATTTATGGTGGATTGTTATATATATATGGGACAAATAATCTTTATAGATTCTGCAATAAGTTGTTGTTAATGATTCACATTCTCTTTCAGCTAATTTCATATGCAAAATTGATTGCTTTGAATGGGTTCTCTCTAGTCGTTGTAAGTATTTTCAAAGATTTGAGAATCCTTTGTTGTGTAGAATGATTGTATCTCCTTCATATTATATATTATTGTCATTCTTCATTACTCTGCTCCAGAGATCAAGGAAGCCAACAAAGGAGCATGGAGATTTGCAAACCATTAGTTGTTACATCCAATTTTTTTGTATAATCTTAAAAAAAATGGTGGATTTCATTAGTGCTCCTGGTTTCTACAAGTTACATTTTCGCCAAGAAATTATATAATCTTAAATTTTTTCTGAAGAGATGGAGTAAAAAGACCTTCTAGAAGGAAGAATCAACAACTTAGAATGATGAAGAAGAATTTGATGATATTGAAGTGTTACTAAATTACTTCACCGAGTTAGTTTGAAGAAAAACATCTTAGGAGACCTAGTATAGATAATACATCTTTTCGCAAGATATCGAATGTTGATAAAGAATGGTTAGAAAAGAGATCTGAAGAGGAAGAAATATTTGTTGGTGTTTCTAGCAGTGGATCATCAAACAAGTCTTTTGGACCAGATGGATTCAGAAATGAGTTTTTTGAAACAACATATATTATGACAGATATCATGGCTGTTGTGGATGAATTTTTTGAGGAGGGAAACTGGATTGGAGGTTAAATTTCTCATTTATCAAGCTCATTCCGAAAAAAAAAAGAAGCTAGCACACCAAACAAAGTTGAAACACTAAGTTTATTAGTCAATGGTGTATACAAAATTAATTCTGAAGCGCTCGAAGAATGGATAGAGAAGGTTCGAACCATATAATTTCGGACTACCAAGTATCATGTATAAGGGGTAACCAAATTTTGGATGGAGTCCGTGATGCTAATGAGCTGGTTGATGCAAGCCTCCTGGTGTACTCTTTAAAATGGATTTAGAGAGAGTATTCGGCAATGCAAGTTGGACCGCATGCTTGAAGGATTTGGTGAAAAGTGGACGAATTGTATTAATTAGTGTACACCCTTATCTAATCTTTCAGTGTCGGTGAACGAAGCTTCTTGGCAAAAATTCAGGCCTTCAATTGGTATTAGGCAAGGAAAATACTGTTAGTATAATGCAAAGTTAGTTGATAAATAGGTTTTCATATTACTATGCTTAGTGACCTTATTTTGGCCACCTTTATTCAAGTAATTTTTTTCTTTTGATGGTGCAACAAAATACTTTAAAACTACGATAAAATTTATCTTATACAAGCCTAGTTGAGTCAAAGAGTTTTTTATTTTAACGAAGTAATTATTTTGTCGAGGATCTTTGAGGATTCTGGGCCGGGTTCAGTGGCATAAAATGACTCCACCTTCCTCCTTGGCCCTCGCCTATAACATGAAGTTCACTTGGGTGTTTTACTCTTTTATTCTGACTAGTGTTTAGGGTTCGGAGTAGAGAGGGCGCAACATTGAGTAAGTTAGAAAAAGGATAGGGAATCATTGAAGGTGTTTCTGAATCAGGCAACGGTTTACACTGAGAAGGATCCAAAGGCGATTACAAAGTTTTACCAGCTATTCAAGAGAAATATGGTTATGGTAAGTCGGTTTTTCAATCAACAGTTCTTTACATTCGTTAGGTACAATTTTCGTGAAATCGTGTATATGAGAAGATAAAAGTGAAAGTTAAAGATGTTATTACCTCGATTAATCAAAACTAAAAGAAATGAAATTGATTGTAGTTTGGTCAAGGATCAGGTTTTTGTTGAATTGGGAATGAAATTGATTAAAATGTGTTTGATCGATTGAACAGTGTTAGGCTTATTCTTCACACGAAAGCTAAACAACTTAGTGCCTCTCTAAAAGGACGTACAAAACTATCAGGAAACCCTAAACAGAAAGTACTAATAGTATGGGAGCTTTTGCTTTAAAATCAACATCACCCTTTCAATGGTTTCTTGGCAGTGGATGTATGTGCATATGACGGGTGATTTCACATGGTTTTGTTTCTTCGACGACTATGAAGGAGGTCCAAGAACTTTCGAGAGATGGGAGTTGTTGCTACATTAGCAAGAAAGGGATGATCAAACTGCCCGGCGTACCTGAAATCCATGATGTAGTATACGTAAAAGGTATGACTGCAAATCTTCTTTTTGTTAGTCAAATTTGTGACAAAGGCCATCAAGTTGTCTTCAATGCAAATGGACGTGACATTGTAGACAAAACTGGGAAAGTAATTTTTCAAGGAACTCGTGGTAAAAACAACTGTTATCTTCTTGATACCCAGTTTAGCAATTGTTGCAATTTGACTAAGGTGGAATCTACACATCTTTGGCATGAGCGTTTTGGTCACATCAATTATCGTCTTCTAACTAAGATCATTAACAAAGAACTTGTTAGAGCGTTCCCAAAATCAATGCAAAGATTGAAGGTGTATGTGGTGCCTGTCAAAAGGGTAAACAAACGAAAGTTCACCATAAATCATCTTGAGATATTCTCACTAAAGCTCCACTTGATTTAATTCATATGGATCTCTTCTGACCAATTCAACAACCCACGGTTGCTGGTAAGAAGTATGCATTAGTTATGGTAGATGATTACACCAGATTCACTTGGGTTGCATTTCTGTCTCATAAAAATGAAACCCTTGATGAATTCAAGATTATTGTAAATGAATCCAGAACGAACAAGGTTGCAAACTAAAGATAATTAGGAGCGACCGTGGAACTGAATTCAAGTACACTAAGGTGTTTGAATTTTGTGACAAACTGGGGATTATTCAACAATATTCACCACCCATTATTCCTCAAGCTAATGGAGTTGCGAGAAAGAAAGAATAGGAACATTCAGGAAATGGCCAGGGTAATGCTCCATAAAAAAAAACTTACCTCTAGGGTTTTGGGAGAATCATTTTTACGGCATGTTATTTGATCAACCGTGCTTACTTACGATCTAAAACCATACACACTCCTTATGAGTTGTGGTATGGAAGAAAACCTAACCTGCACTACCTTAGAGTGTTCGGAAGTAAATGCTACATTCTAAAAGATCGAGAACAGAGAGGGAAATTCGATACCAAAAGTGATGAAGGTATCTTTCTAGGTTATGCTTCTGATAGTCGTGGTTTTCGAGTGTTTAATCTCAGAACTCAGGTCATGATGGAATCTGCTAATGTCATCATCGATGATATTAGTGATTTATATCATGATAATCCTCCTATTTGAGTTGCCTCCAACAAAGACAATTGATAAAGTCAAAGAAATACAGAATCGAGTTGAAGTTATCCCAATGTTCTTGATCTGATATTTCTAGTGACGAGGAGAAGAGCACTGATCAAGCTACTCCTGACGAACAAGAACGTGTCCCTCCACGACACCTCTGGGTTCAAAGGAATCATGATCCCAACAGTATTATTGGGGTAAGAGATTCTACAACTAAGACTAGAGGGCAAATTCAAAACATGTGCAATTTTGGTTGTTATCTGTCACAAGTAGAACCGGGAAATATTGATGAAGCTCTGAGCGATCCATTTTGGGTGAATGCAATGCATGAAGAGTTAAATCAATTCCTAAGACAAGACGTATGGGAACTCGTACCTTGTCCCTCCAATGTTAATATTGTTGGAACAAAATGGATATTCAAGAACAAGTCTGATGAATATGGCACAATTATCATAAATAAAGCCAGACTTGTTGCTCAAGGGTATTCACAAATTGAAGGTATCGACTTTGACGAAACCTTTGCTCTTGTGGCACGCCTTGAGTCCATTAGACTTTTATTAGCTCATGCTTGTTTTCTCAAGGTTAAGCTTTTCCAAATGGATATTAAATCTGCATTCCTAAACGGAATTCTAAAGGAAGAAGTCTATGTTGCTCAACCTAAAGGATTTGAAAACCTTGATTTCCCAGATCATGTTCTTAAGCTCAAAAAGGCATTATATGGGTTAAAACAAGCACCTAGAGCCTGGTTTGAAAAATTTACCACTTCTCTTATTAGAAAAGGTTTTTCAAGAGGTGGAACTGATAAAACTTAGTTTACCAGATGGAGTGGGAAAGATGTTGTCATTGCTCAAGTCTATGTAGATGATATCATCTATGGTTCAACTTCAGAGAAGCTTGCAAAGGATTTTCAGGTTTCACTTGCTAAAGAGTTTGAAATGAGCAATATTGGTGAATTAAAGTTATTTCTAGGATTACAAATTCAACAACATAAGGATGGAATCTACTTATCTCAAGAAAATATGCAAAGGATCTTGTTATAAGATTCAGTCTAGATAAGTCAAGTCCAAAACTGACACCTATGGCCACTACTGGTAAACTACACAAAGATGAGAAAGGAGTAAAAGTAGATCAAAAGTTGTATCGATCTATTATTGGTAGCCTTTTATATCTTACAACCACTAGACCTGATATTTCTTTTAGTGTTGGTTGTTGTGCTAGATTTCAGGCTAATCCAAAAGAATCGCATCTTGCAGCTGCAAAGAGGATCATACGATATGTCAATCATACTGTCGGGTATGGTCTATCTTACACTTTTGATACTAACACTGATCTTTATGCTTATTCAGATGCTGATTGGGCAGGATGTGTAGAGGTCAAAAAAGTACATCAGGGGGTTTCTACTATGTAGGACTGAATCTTGTGGCTTGGCATATCAAGAAACAGAATTCACAATCCCTATCTACATGTGAAGCAGAGTATATTGATGTTGGCTCATGTTGCACTCAACTCCTATGGATGAAACAAATGCTAGCTGATTATGGAATTGATACTGGAATAATGAAGATCTTTTGTGATAACTCTAGTGCGATTCAATTCTGCGAGAATCCCGTTGAGCACTCGAGAACAAAGCACATTGATATAAGGTACCATTTTATTCGAGATCTCTATGAAAATGGTATCATAAGTATGGATTTTGTGCCTTCCGAACAAAAATTGGCTGATATTCTCACCAAACCATTAGACACTGCTACTTTTCAACACTTACGGCAGTCTATTGGTGTTGTTTTGGTTCATTAATTGTTTCTATGACTCTTGGCCCTGTGCTTATCTCGATATTTTGGGAAATTGAGTTTGAAACTCCAGTAAGTGTTACTTCAATTTTGTATTTGTTTTCGTAGGATTGATTTTTACTGTCAGAGTTCTTAGTGTGTTGTGTCAAAAAAAATCCTTCTGTTCTCTTGAAATTAAAGTCGCTCTTGTTGTTCTTTCGGGAATGACATATTATGGGGGAGAGTTCTTTTTGAACTTGCGCTTAATTGACAAATCTTTGTGGGGAGTGCGGCTGTGGAATATTATAGGGGTTATCTTGTATCTTTAAACTCCTTGATGAATGCATTTAGCTTCGGCTTTATGATTGCATCTAAATAAGATAATATTTGTTTCTTTCTTTTGGTCATGAAATGTCTCTTTCGGAAATTTCATTAGGATCCCGTTCTTGTACCTTTGCCAATTTTATTGACAAAAAGGGGGAGAATTAATATGTAGTTCACACTACAAATACATATGGTTTTCGGATCATTATGTAAGGGGGAGTGGTTTCCATGTGAGATGGAGTATTGACTAAGGGGGAGTGATACGTATCACCATAGTATTGTTGTTAAAGTTGTGATACAATTGAAATTTGACGATGTGTAATGATACTATGACACTGTATAACAATGATTGAGAACTATTGTTTTCTTGTTGTTATAGCTACGGATTTTCAACAACAATGATACTAAACTTACAACCTTTGGAATCATTGGAGTACTCGGAAGTGACGAAGATTTCGAGTAATGTTGAAGATTAGGCAAGTGGAATAGGAGCTACAAAAGTTAATTTATTTATTTTTTGTATTTCATATGTATTAATAGTTTTGTCACTAAAATTGAGAAAGGGGGAGATTGTTAGAGCATTGCTCTGTCGAACTCGCATGCGTTGCTATCTCAAGCATGTTTGTCAATGTTAGTGATCAAAACTATAAGTCTTGATTTCTAGGCTATTATAGCTAAAGGTCTCAGACTAGGATAGAAAGTGTAGTTGAGCTCAAGACTCCATGGAAATCATCATACAAGACGAAGGATTACTCAAGAACCGGTGGAACTTCATCGACTAAAAGGTATGTGGAGACTTGAACTTATTCTGTCCTCAAAAGTCTATTTACTCTATCTCCTATTCTTGAGACAAAGTCGTTTTGATATATAGACTTTCATTATACACATTTGCTATTTCCAGCCGAGTTTAACTCGCCTAAGACTCTAATTAGCGATAAACAAGTTATTAAGATATTTAATTCGCGACTTAAATATGCAAAACAACTAATCATATTACATGAACAAAATCATATAATTATTATGCTCAATAAAACTTGAACGATAAACAAGAGAGTTAATGAAAAACTCAATGCATTAATCAATTAACATAGTTGTGATTTTAGGTTACATCCCTAACCAATTAAAAGAATTAGCTACTCATAATTCTTGACAATCAAAGTAGAGAAAAGATAGAAATCAAACTACAGTCGCAGGAGGGTTTTAGCTGCTGCCGCTATAGTTGTTGGATCTTCAGCTACTGCGATGATGTTGCAAGAGACATCCAGCTACTACTGCATAAGTTGAGTTTCTAAAGCTTATGTGTTTCTCTGGGTAAGGTTGTCGAACAGGTTGTGTGCAGAAAACTGAGGGTGAAGAGATATCTTTCTGTGGTGATTCGAGCCTCTATTTATAGGCATTTATTCCTCAAATTTCGAATCTCATAATCGCAAACATTCCCTAGCCGACTCAAACCCTAAAATTGTCTTGAATCCTCACCGTTCATCTTGAAATTCAATGGTAAAAGCATCACTCGGTGGTCGTTTTTGCAAAGATTGGTCCAATCCAAAACCATTATCTGACTGAATTGTCGCTCAAGTCTCGACTTCCAATGATTATCCAACCTCCAAAAACGCGTATCGATGATTCCTTGTTTATCTTGGACGCGGAAATATCCTACAGAGTCCACAATAATCACGGCAGCATCATCAGTTCCATTCTGTATTCTAGGTCAAATATCTTGCTAACAGCATATCAAACTTCTCAAGTCTGTGTTTATTTGTTCCTTTTCCAGCTAGATCTCTCCTATCGATCGTCAACACCATATCTCAGCTGCTTTCTCGACAAAGCTAACTGGTTTATGTCATGTACTTACTCAGAGCCTTGGGCTTATTTAATGGGTTGCACAGACTATTGTTAATTCTTAAGTTTCTTCTATTGGGCTTGTGTACTTGAATCAGAATAGGTTAAATTAATTCCTAGAGTTATATGTTAAATTGATGTAATCCTGGCTGTTGATTTTGTCAACCAGGATAAGTAACCAAGGATTGTGTAAGTTGAGAAAATAATGAAAAACTTTATTTTCCTTGGAAGATAATTTAGGCTCTGGTTTCAGAGAGAAGGTAGATTGCTACCAAGAATTCATTCATCCATGTACTAGATCAGTACAATTGGTATCAGACTTCACTTCTGGGACCTCAATCATGACAGGCGGTGAGAAACAAACCATTAACAGCGTTCATACACTTGCTCAGGCAAAACGCAACCGCAATCCAGGAAATTCGTGATCATTGAAGATTCTTTCTGAAGCATCAACTGCTCGTACTGCTAGTGAAGCTAAAACGAACGCCAATTTTGACCGTATCTTCACAGCCTTACAGCTTTTGCTACCTCCGGAGGCACCATCTGATGACACAATAGATCCGGGTTCTCATCAAGATTCATCAAAGGGATCTCATGGAAATCGTGAGCTGATTCACACTTTACATGCTAGTAAGTTTTCTCGAACTCCCAAGGTTGATTTTCCACGTTTTGATAGAACTAATCCAAGGGGTTGGGCTCAAAAATGTGAACGCTATTTTGCTTTTCATAATTTTCTTGAATCCGACCGAGTTGATATGGCCGCCATCCATTTTGATTCAAAAGTAGATCCATGGTTCTTAAATTATCAACAGGGTAAGCATAAAATATCTTGGGATGTATTTGTTCAGGATCTGTGTGTTAGATTTGAGGACGTTGCGCATGACAATTATGTTGGTAGTTTTAATAAGTTATCTCAGACTACTACAGTTGAGGATTATTATGATAGATTTGAGCACTTTAAAGCTTTTATGTAGCTAATAATCCAACATTACCTGAATCTTTCTATACCCTGAGTTTTATTAGTGGTTTGAAGGATGAAATTCGCACTACAGTTCAAATGTTTAAGCCAAAGATACTTCTCGTGATTTTTACTTAGCTAGAATGCAACAGGCTTCCCTTGTTAACACTCCCAAACCGCTCAAGTACCCTTCTCGGCCATTCATTCCTTCACCTATCTCTATTCCTCAGAATTCATCCACATCCAAACCATTCTTTTCTAAGCCTCCTACTATGACTAAACCTTCTACTTCTTCTTCAACCCCATTCATTACTCACCCACCGACACCTACAAAAATTGATTCTTCACTTCCACCTATTAAAAATCTTACCCCTCATCAAATGAAAATTCGCAGAGATAAAGGGCTCTGCTATAACTGTGACGAGTTCTACAGGCCTGGCCATCTTTGCAAAACTCAGCATTTATTTATGCTTGTTGCAAATGAAGAAGAACTCAGTGATCAAAGTGACTTATCATCACCCGATGAGCATATGACAGATTCTCCTTCTAGTTCAGATACAACCATGGAAATTTCCTTACACGCCCTGACAGGCACTAATGTTCATGACACCATTCGTATTTAGGGACTTGTCAATAATCAACACATTATGGTTCTGATTGACACAGGCAGTACGCATAGTTTCATTGATTCTAAATTGACAGATAAGCTTGGTCTTCACGTCTCACCTACAGGACATATGCTAGTTATTGTTGCCAATGGAGATAGCACCATCAGCAAAGGTATCTGTCGAGGCCTTCAATGGGAAATGCAAGGTTACAAATTCTCTGCTGACTTACGAGCTCTTCCTCTCGGTGGGTGTGACATGGTGCTTGGCGCAGATTGGTTACGACAATTAGGTGATGTAACTTTCAACTTTGCTCAGCTAAAAATTTCTTTTATGCATCTAGGGAGTCAGATTACTCTAACTGGGAGTTCTTACAAGCCCTCTCTTAGCCTTATCAGTGCTACTACTCTTAAGAAGTTCTTCAAGAGTAAGGCCCCTGCCTTAATTGGCCAATTTTTTCATGTTCATGCTACTCATGTACAACAAATTCCTAGTGAAGTTTCTACCTTACTAGAATCCTTTGCTGATGTCTTTTCAACACCCACCCAACTACCACCTTCTCGTCCACTTGATCATAAGATTCCACTTAAACCTAATTCCGCACCTACTTCCCAAAGACCATATAAATGCCCCTTTATTCATAAAGCTGTAGTGGAACAGCTTGTCCAAGAAATGCTATCTGCAGGGTTGATTCAAAAGAGTCATATCCCTTTTGCTGCACCAATTATTTTGATTAAAAAGAAGGATGGAACGTGGCGATTTTGTGTGGATTATCGCAAACTCAATGACATGACTGTGAAGGACAAGTTTCCTATTCCTTTAATCGAAGAACTATTGGATGAGTTGAATGGTGCAATTATCTTTACGAAGATAGATTTACTTTTGTCGAGCTATCACCAGATTTTGATTTACCTAATTTGGACGTTCATAAGACGGCTTTCTCGCACTCATCAAGGCCACTATGAGTTTCGTGTCATGCCCTTCGGACTTACGAATGCACCTGCAACTTTTCAAGCATTGATGAATGAGGTTTTTCAACCATTTCTTCGCAAGTTTGTACTCGTATTTTTGATGATATTCTTGTGTACAGTTCCTCTCTTGCATCATCCGAACACCTTCATGTGGTTTTTTTCCTTTACTACGCCAAAGATTCCCCTGTATGCTAAATTCTCCAAGTGCACTTTTGCTCACCTCAACTCGAATACTTGGGACACTTAATCACAGAAAAGGGTGTAGCTGCAGATCCCGACCAGGTTGCCGCTATGATTAATTGGCCTCCACCAAAACCTTGAAGCGATTCTGAGGGTTTTTAGGCCTCACTGGGTATTATCGTAAGTTCATTAAAGGGTATGGCAATATTTGCAAGCCTCCGAGCAGTTTGTTAAAGAAGGATTCATTCTTTTGGACCGAAGAAGCCACCACAGCATTCTCCTCCATCAAAACAGCAATGACTCAAGCCCCAGTTTTGGCTTTGCCTGATTTCAACAAGCCTTTCACATTGGAAACTGATGCATGCTCAAAGGGTGTTGGTGCAGTGCTCCTCCAAGAAAACAGACCCATAGCATTTTTTTCAGTAAGCCTTTAGGCCCAAAGGCTTTGGCATTGTCAACTTATGAAAAGGAGTTCTTGGCCATTGTAATGGCAGTTCAGAAGTGGAAGTATTATTTGAGCCATGCTAAATTTGTGATCAACACATACCACCAAAGCTTGAAGTACCTAATGGAACATAAACTTTCTTCGTCATTGCAACAAAAATGGCTGGTCAAGCTCCTTGGTTTCGATTATGTCATCCACTATAAGAAAGGCAAGGATAATCTGGTTGCTGATGCACTCTCTCGGTTACCACATGGGTCTTGCTCTACAATGTCATTATCCCAACCTCAGTGGACTAGTGATGTTATCTCCAGCTATGATTCAGATGCGGTGGCTCAAAACCTAATCACCCAACTTCTTATTTCTCCAACCTTACAACATTATACTTACCAACAAGGTATCTTGAAGTTCAAAGAGAGGTTGTACATTGGTTCAGGTAATGCCATTAGATCTTCTATATTGCATTCAGTCCACTCATCTCATTGGGAGGCCATTACGGCATTGTTGGTACCTATAACGGGCTAAAGCTCATTTTTATTGGCAAGATGAAGGATGACATCATCCAATTTGTTTCAACTTCATGACATCTGCCAATGCAACAAGGGTGACCACTCCTTTCCCGGTGGGCTTCTACAACCTCTCGCCAATCCCGAGACATCGCTTGGAAGGACATATCATTGGACTTCATTGAAGGTTTGCCCATGTCTTATCGAAAAATGTCATTCGAGTAGTTGTAGATCGCCTAACTAAATATAGCCATTTTATTCCACTCACCATCCTTTCACTGCATAACAGTTGCCAAGGAATTTCTATCCAATATTTTTAAACTACATGGCTTACCCACAACTATTGTCAGTGATAGAGATAAAATATTCATCATTCAATTTTGGCAGGCCCTGTTTAAATCATTAGGTACTACCTTAAACCTTAGTTCAGCTTACCACCCTCAAACAGATGGTCAAACGGAAAGGACAAATGCCTGTGTCGAACAATATTTACGATGTATGACAGGTTCCCAACCTAAGCAGTGGGTTCGATGGTTTCTAGCGAGAATATTGGTTTAACACCAATTATCATACATGCCTCAAAATGTCTCCATTTCAGGCTCTTTATGGCTACCAACCTCCTCACTTGGTATTTCCAATTCCAACTCCTACTTCTATGGCAACTGTTGAAGATTATTTGCAGGAACGAGACCTTATGTTACAACTACTCGTGAACTCGATCTTTCTAAAGCACAACACAGATGAAGTTCTTCGCAGGACCGGAAGCGCTACGACAGGGAATTTTCAGTTGGTGACATGGTGTTTCTAGCTTCAACCATACCATTGACTTTCGGTTGCTATTCTAAGAACTTCAAGCTTTCTTCTAAATATTTTGGACCATTTGAGATTATTCAACGCATTGGTGTTGTTGCTTACAGGTTAAAACTTCCAGTGGGGTCTCGCATTCACCCTATCTTTCATGTTTCACAGCTTAAAAAGAAGATTGGTCTTACTGCAACAACCTTGCCTCAGCTACCACTTGTTGATCACAATGGCCATTTTGTTATTGAACCAGTAGCTCTTTTGCAGCGCAGGATTACACTACGTGGTGGTTTGTCCATACCTCAGGTCTTAATTCAGTGGTCTAACTCACCTCCTGAAGATGCAACTTGGGAGGACTCAGCACATATACAGGCTCAATTTCCAGACTTCATCCTTGAGGGCAAGGATGCTTAAATGGGGGAGGCATTGTCATGTACTTACTCAGAGCCTTGGGCTTATTTAATGGGTTGCACAGACTATTGTTAATTCTTAAGTTTCTTCTATTGGGCTTGTGTACTTGAATCAGAATAGGTTAAATTAATTCCTAGAGTTATGTGTTAAATTGATGTAATCCTGGCTGTTGATTTTGTCAACCAGGATAAGTAACCAAGGATTGTGTAAGTTAAGAAAATAATGAAAAACTTTATTTTCCTTGGAAGATAATTTAGGCTCTGGTTTCAGAGAGAAGGTAGCTTGCTACCAAGAATTCATTCATCCCTGTACTAGATCAGTATAGTTTACTTCTCTGTTTTGTATCAACTGCTAAACGATATAATCTCGTTGTTCTTGCTTGAGATTCTCCCTTCATCGTAATATCAGCAACACCCATCTTCTAACTCAATAATGCAGCTTCATTGGTTCACATACATCTCATCCTGTAAGAACTGTGTGAAATATGTGAATTGTGGTTTAAGTTTATGCAAACAGAGGCAAGAGATTACGATGGAGGAGAAGCTTATTTATAAGCTTCATTACAAGATAGTTACAGATAGAGTAACACAGCTGTAGATAAGCTGTCAATAACCAATACAAGGTTAGCACGTGTATAGTTTAGATGAGCTGGAGATGAGTCAGCATAGCACAGTCATGCTTGTTCTAACATTCCCCCTCAAACTAATGTATACATAGTGAACATTGATGCATTAGTTTGCTAATCAAGCATTGTGACCTGGAATACCTGCAACTGGATGTTAAAGAGAAACTGCACATGGAAAGTCTTCTGATACTCTACCAGATATAAACAACAGCAATATTAACACATGTAAGCTTTGAAAATCCTGATTAAGAAGCTTGTATGCATGCCAGAAGGAGCTGGAGCAGGATCAACAATGCCAGTTGACTCAACTGGTGCAGGATCAACAGTGTAAGTTGACACAACTTTAGCAGAGCCACTATAGTTGAAGTAGTATTCCACCTCAAACTCTAACTGATCACTTTACACTGCATCAGGTTGCTTTAAAGAATAGAAAGTTGCTATGCACACAGTAGTAGCTGAACCATAATAATGATGACCCTTGTATGCTGTTGAGAAGCACTGCAAACTATTGTTGTAGATAATATACTGCTGTCGATGGTGGTTTTTAGACAAAGGGTAAAATCGTAAAACCCCGAATAACCTAATGTCACCGGTGACACATTTATTAGAACATTTAATACATGTAGTCAGTAATTAATAAGGGGTATTTTTTCAAATTAGGGTTACAATGAGCAAAACCCTAATTCACCTCCGTGCCAATGGCAAATCATGCTAGCCACACCTAGCCCAAGCTAGCCGTGCCATGCCAAACGCACTCTGCCTTGGCCCTAGCTATGCTAGTCACACCAAACACGCCAAAGCATGCCAACCATGCTAGCCGCACCTCCGTGCCAATGGAAAATCGTGCCACCACACCTAGCCCAAGCTAGCCGCGCCATGCCAAACGCACTCTGCCTTGTCCCTAGCTATGCTAGTCACACCAAACGCGCCAAAGCATGCCTACCATGCCAGCCGCACCTCTGTGCCAATGGCAAATCATGCCAGCCACACCTAGCCCAAGCTAGCCGCGCCATGACAAACGCACCCTGCCTTGGACCTAGCTACGCTAGTCACACCACGCCAAGCCAAGCACCCTTACCTTGGCCCTAGCCACACCATGCCAAAATGGCGCCCGCGCCTAGTCTTGCAAACCGTGCAACCTAGGACAAATTGGCCACGCATGCCATTGGCACATGCCAACACGCATCGCTGGTAGCTTTCCTTACCATGCCGTGACCCTAATGGCCACGCATGCCATTGGAACATGCCAACATGCATCGCTGGTAGCTTTTCTTGCCAGGACGTGACCCTAATGGCCACGCATGCCATTGGCACATGCCAACACGCATCGGGCCGGTAGCTTTTCTTACTGTGCCGTGGCCCTAATGGCCGAGCATGCCATTGGCACATGCCAACACGCTCGCTGGTAGCTTTCATTACCTAGCCGTGGCCCTAATGGCCGTGCGTGCCATTGACACATGCCAAACACGCACGCTGGTAGCCTAACTTGCAAGCCATGCAACCTAGGCCAACTTGGCCGTACGTGCCATTGGCACATGCCAAAACCCACGCTTGTAGCCTAACTTGCAAACCGTGCAACCTACCACCAAGGTATTCCGCACATGCCACACACGCCACTAGCAGCTCTGGCATTGCCACTTGCACTCAAGGTGCAACCCGCAACAAAGGCATTCCGCACATGCCATTGGCACATGCCACACGCGCCACTAGCGGCGCCACTTGCACTCAAGGTGCAACCAACACTCGATACATCAACACAAACTGGGGATGCTTTCCGGGTCTTGGTTTGGCGATTCTGATGCAGCGCGACACTACGCTCAAATTAAGAAAGCTTGAATAGGAATAAAGCGGTCAAATAAATGAGGAAATAATGGTGAAAACGTTTTCACCCATAAACACCATGCGGTTACCACCTCCTCCCATTATTTCACCCTTTACTCTCTTCCTTCATGAGGCCAGGGTACGTTTCAATCTCGACTTGTATAAATAGGTATTACCTATTTCCACCAGACAACAAGTCTCGGTCAGGAGAAAAATAGAACACTCTCAGAAAAGGCAACTTTGCAAGCTCTCCCAAAAAAGCTTTCATCTCTTGCAAGCTTCCGAAGATATCACTTTATGATACAAGTCGAGACACTACTCTCCCAGAATTATTCTGTTCTCAACACCTTTCTTTGCTTCCCTCCCCAAATCAACCATTCTCCTCCACTTTGCGACCAAGCAAGTCTGGAACGACCATTTCTTGGTTTAGGCCGACTTGTACAGATTGATCTCTCGAATCTAGAAAGTGCTCACGTGCAAAGCACATTTGTTTAGGGTTTAAACCAGTTTCTCACTCACCTATCGAATTTACCAAAATCGGCGGAAACGATTTTTACCCATAAACAATTGGCGACCACAGTGGGAGGATTGATCTATCGGCTACAATATCAGACTGTCGATCTCGTTCTTCGAACCAGATGTCAAGATGGTAGGGGAAGGCGACTCAATCCGACTCAACTACCAGATAACCCGGTTACCAGTCGTAAAGACTACACAAGAAAACTGGGGACTCGCTGAAGATGCTACCAGCGATTGGGGACTTGCTGGCGATGCTACCAGCAAAGCCGCCTTTTACATGGAGAGGGGCGTGTTCGTAGAAAGAAAAAAAAACCTATGAAGTGAGTAAATTTAGACTGGGCAAGATATACGATCTGTTTTTAGGTTCTTAGTAAAACCGTCATACTATTGCGTCTTGTGCCGATTGCTAGCACACACTTTCATAAAAGCAATATTCCTTTCACAAAACATAATCAGAGTTATATTATCAAAACCATTCATCCCAGAAATAATCTAATATCCTTAAAAGCTACCAGCTATCTATCAAAAAACCTAAGTCGAACTTTAAACCGGACATCCGAGATGTTTTTTCAAAAAAAAAGAAGAAGAAGAACCTAAATGAAAGTTTAACAGAAAACATTCAAGGAAAATCATCCAACAGAGGTCTGCTCTTCTTGAGAAAGTCAACTTTGCATCTTCAAGAGCCGCTCTCTTCATAGTCAACATCTTGGAAAGCTTTTCGAATTCTACCTCTTGTCGTGCAATCTCCTCCCCGCAAAGGCTTTCGATCTGCTTGTATCTTTCGACTGATCTCAAAGAAGGCCTTCGACAAACCACGAAGCGTTGAACTCCTTTTCTACACACACGTCGCGATGGTGCTCCCGATCGGCAATAATGTCTTCCGAAACGGTGTGGCCTCGTCACCTCACGCATGTCCTCGATGGAAGATAAAGCCTCTTCCACACGCTTAACCAACGCAAATCGACTAGTGATCTTCTTGGTTGTGGCCATATATCCATACTTCTCCCATATTCTGGTGTACAACGCCTCATACTTAGCCAGCACGCTGAAACCGCCAACCAAAGACATGACCTGGATAAGGAACCAAGTACGGGGATCGAAAATGGCTCCCCAATCGGCCTCACGACTCGCAAAGGGTCTTTTTCCATGTCTACTGCAGCAACCATCAGGGGAATCATCCACCATTTGAACCACATCTCAGCCCAGCGATTGGCTAACTCCCATCTCCAAGTCACCGGCGGTGGTCACCAAAGGCAAGTTTTTGTGTGGCTCCGCCCCAGAATCGTCTTCCGAACCGGATTCCTCCTGCGAACTTGAGTTAGAAATTTTCAAAAAAAAACGGGAGAAGAAAGAAAAAGAAGCTCGAAACTCACCGAACCACTTCCTGAAAAAGAACCAGTAATGTCGAAGAATCACTCTCACTTGTCGAACTTTCATCTTTCTCGGATCATCACCGATTATGACAAGGCTCCGGTGCAGCCTAATTCTTCGAAGAAATTGCCTTCTCCCCGCAACGTGCAAGGGCAAATAAAGCATTAACACTACCGAAGCCCCTGAAGAAACAAGACACATGTTTTTGAAATTCACGTGTTTTGAGACAAACCAATAAGGAGGCGACACATACCTGGTTATTGGAAGAACTGAAAGACACGAGAGTCAAGTGAGGATCTTTTGAAACCGCCTTGAACACGCCAAAGACGATTTTTCGTTCTGCGTTCCTTTACCGGGGACTTTCCGAGTTGCCAGTGCAAATTTCGCTTGAGATCTCTCAACATTGGATACTTCTTCAAAACTGGCTGGGAAGGTTTACAACGAACATTCTCCACCACGTTGTTTACAAAATATTGGATCATAATGAACTCATCGTACTGTAACTCATTATAGCCAAAAAGTCGTCGGGTTACTCTTCCCGTTTGAAAGAAGGAAGGTGGATACCCGCTCAAGGGCACCGGCATTGAGGGCGGCATGCAATGAATCCTTAGGAACCACGAGATGGTAAGCAAGAGGCACCCATTGATCGAAACCCATGTGACGAGCAAAGACGGTCAATATTGTAAGCGGCTATTCTGGAAAGACCCCATGAAGAAAGACGGCATATAACCTAGGACATGCGGCTTTGAATAAACAAGTTTTCGCCAACACTCAAGCCGCCATCGGAAGACAAAGACATGATCGGAAAGGAAGCAAAGGTGTCAATTTGAGTCACCGACCTATGGACCGGCTCCCATGGGTGAAAACTGATTTCATGCGACTTATCGAGAAGACTAACCAAGCTCATGCCAACTCTTGGACGCTTGTTCACCCATCGAAGAATTATGGGAGCCGCCCCAACTCGCGGGAATCGAAGGCAACGGTTTCGAACGCATTTCTCAAAGTGATCCCATAACTAGGCTTGCGAAAAGCAACGTGCACATATGAATCCACTTTCATGAAACCATTCAAACTCGCATGTTCGCAACTAGGTGATCCGAGATGCACATACAGGGAACCAAGGAATAGCTTGCCAATGGGAAGAACTTCACCTTTTGCCAACTTCACAGCAATCACTAGCAACTCTGGTCTTATTTCCTTCTTGACAGAACCGTCATCAAAAATGTCTCTAGACAACCAGAGAGCCAAAAATGCTGCAACGTGAAGATCACGCTTTTGTTTAGGTTCCAATTTCGTCCGGAAACCATTGAGATATCCACCAGATGTAAAAGCACCTTTCATCCTATTTCCGGACAGAATCCTTCAACTTCGCAGTGGAGTCTTTTCGAGCGAAATCTCCCAACGTAGCGGCAAGGTCATCCCGCATCTTCTCCTCACCTTCAGACAATTGGATGTTAAGATTCCCTTTCTTAGGAAAATTCAAGAAGAGAGCCACACTCTCCAAGGAGAAAGTTATTTCACCCCATCTACATATGATCGTATGGGTGTCCGAACACCATCTGAGATGAAAGCAACCAAGCCCGGGATATCCTTCCTAATCTGAGACTTACTGAAGCTCTGACAGCATCAATAATCTGCGCTCGAGTCAAGTTGGTATTTATGTGCTCCTTACTCACCATGAACTCAACCCATCTATCAAAAGAACGCAATGGGCTTTGACATATCCTGAAATCAATGTTGGAAGAAGAATATACCCCTTTATGAAGACAAAAACCGTATGGTGTTCTCTGGCAAACCGATCGTGTTTTCTTTTCATCTTCACCACCGGTTAACAAAATTGGCACGAAACCTGGGTGATTCTTCCGAGCAGGGGCGAGGGGTTTTGCAAAGAATTCATCATCCATGTTTGGTTTGGAATTATGTACATCCTTCGATGAAGCGAAATTTTGTTCTGGTAACATCTTGTCGGATTTCTTCATAACAATTTCGGTAACAAGATATCTCGCACAAAACAAACGGAGAAAGACGAAATTATCTCCCGACACATAACCGCACCCAACAAAAGGAAAACCTGGAAAAAAGGGGGGTATTCTCTGGGTTCAAAATCGCACGCGCAGTATTTTTCTTTAGGTCCGAAATTCATAAATGCAATATTTCCTATGGGTTCGAAGTCATATGAAGCACATATACGGTATTCTTCTTCGGGATTCATATATAGTATTCTCTACGGGTTCAAAACTGCACACGCAGTATTTTCTTCAGTTCAAAATTATATACGCAGTATTTTATACGGGCTCAAGTGCGTCTGCAGTGTCCTTCTTCGGGTTCAAAACTATATACGCAGTATTTTCTACGGGCTCGAATGCGTATGGTATCTTTCTTCGGGTTCAAAATTATATATGGAGCATTTTTCTACGGGTTCGAATCATATATGTCGGTATTTCCTTGGGTGCATATATACAATATTTTCTACAAGAAGCACGCCAAGAAATCATATGCGCAATATCATTGCAAGGATTATAAAAGAAAAACGCCTACTCTTAGGTTTGCACCTACATGAAAAGGAAACAAGAGAAGTACTGAAGACATACCTGGAAAATTGCTTTTTCTTTGTGACTCTGCGCTAGTATGAAAAGATGAAAGAACAAAGTGCAAGATGAGAGAAAGGGATTTTATATATATGGGCGTGAAGATTCTGAAATAAGGAAGGATTTCCCTTTACCAAAAATCATGCGTATAAGGTACGGGCCCACAAAGGCGCCCAACTTCCCAACGTCGCCCAAGTTGCACCGGTCCCCACCTGTTGCGCCAACTCCCGACTGCCTGAGCCACACCGATCCCACCAATTGCGCCCAACTTCCCAATGTCGCCCAAGTTGCACCGGTCCCACCAATTGCGCCAACTTCCCAATGACCGCCCAAGTCGCGCCAGCTAGCACACTCAGCTTCCCCACCTTGCGCCGGTCCCACCAGCTAACACGCTCAGTTTCCCAACTCGCGTCAACTTCTCAATGCCGCCCAGCTTTCTGTCTCTCAATGATGTTGACTTCCCAATCGTGCCATCCTCCCAATTTGTGCAAAACTGCCAGAGGCAAGGATTTCAAATCTTATCTATAAAAGGTCAGACAAGCCTCCTCAATTCTCTTTACGATTTACTGCTGATAGTTTGTCACCATCTTATGCTTACCTCGCAACAAAGCCCCTATTCCGAGCTAAGCATGGGACTTAATGTCGATGGTGGTTTTTAGACAAAGGGTAAAATCATAAAATCCCGAATAACCTAATGTCACCGGTGACACATTTATTAGAACATTTAATACATGTAGTCATTAATTAATAGGGGGTATTTTTTTCAAATTAGGGTTACAACGAGCAAAACCCTAATTCACCTCCGTGCCAATGGAAAATCATGCTAGCCACACCTAGCCCAAGCTAGCCGCGCCATGCCAAACACACTCTGCCTTGGCCCTAGCTATGCTAGTCACACCAAACGCGCCAAAGCATGCCAACCATGCTAGCCGCACCTCCGTGCCAATGGCAAATCATGCCCACCACACCTAGCCCAAGCTAGTCGCCCATGCCAAACACACTCACCTTGGCCCTAGCTATGCTAGTCACACCAAACGCGCCAAAGCATGCCTACCATGCCAGCCGCACCTCTGTGCCAGTGGCAAATCATTCCAGCCACACCTAGCCCAAGCTAGTCGCGCCATGCCAAACGCACTCTGCCTTGGCCCTAGCTACGCTAGTCACACCACGCCAAGCCAAGCACCCTTACCTTGGCCCTAGCCACGCCATGCCAAAATGGCGCCCGCGCCTAGTCTTGCAAACCGTGCAACCTAGGCCAAATTGGCCACGCATGCCATTGGCACATGCCAACACGCATCGGGGCGGTAGCTTTCTTACTGTAGCCGACCCTAATGGCCACGCATGTCATTGGCACATGCCAACATGCATCTCCTGGTAGCTTTTCTTGCCAGGCCGTGACCCTAATGACCACGCATGCCATTGGCACATGCCAACACGCATCGATGGTAGCTTTTCTTACCAGGCCGTGGCCCTAATGGCCGAGCATGCCATTGGCACATGCCAAACACGCACGCTGGTAGCCTAACTTGCAAGCCGTGCAACCTAGGCCAACTTGGCCGTACGTGCCATTGGCACATGCCAAAACCCACGATGGTAGCCTAACTTGCAAACCGTGCAACCTACCACCAAGGCATTCCGCACATGCTATTGGCACATGCCACACACGCCACTAGCAGCTCTGGCATTGCCACTTACACTCAACGTGCAACCTACCACCAAGGCATTCCGCACATGCCATTGGCACATGCCATACACGCCACTAGCAGCTCTGGCATTGCCACTTGCACTCAAGGTGCAACCCGTAACAAAGGCATTCCGCACATGCCACACGCGCCACTAGCAGCGCCACTTGCACTCAAGGTGCAACCAACACTCGAGACATCAACACAAATCGGGGATGCTTTCCGGGGTCTTGGTTTAAGGTCCAAAGATGCGAGCGTATACTTACGCTCACATTAAGAAAGCGTGAATAGGAATAAAGCGGTCAAATAAATGAGGAAATAATGGTGAAAACGTTTTCACCCATAAACACCATGCGGTTACCACCTCCTCCCATAATTTCACCCTTTACTCTCTTCCTTCTTGAGGACAGGGTACGTTTCAATCTCGACTTGTATAAATAGGTCTTACCTATTTCCACCGGCACAACAAGTCTCGGTCGGGAGAAAAACACTCTCGTGAACACTCTCGGAAAAGTCAACTTTGCAAGCTCTCCAAAAAAGCTTTCATCTCTTGCAAGCTTCCGGCTTCCATTTTCTGATACAAGTCGAGACACTACTCTCCCCTGGATGGACAACTATTCTCGGTCTCAACACCTTTCTTTGCTTCCTCCCCAAATCAACCCCTTCTCCTCCCAAATGTTGGGACAGGAGCTGCGACCGAAGCAAGTCTGGAACGGCCATTTCTTGGTTTAGGCCGGACTTGTACAGATTGATCTCTCGAATCTAGAAAGTGCTCACATGCAGCACATTTGTTTAGGGTTTAAACCAGTTTCTCACTCACCTAGCGAATTTACCAAAATCGGCGGAAATGATTTTTACCCATAAATAACTGCATAACTTGGTTTAAGAGATATAGTTGAAGCATATGCTATGATGTTGATGCAGAAGAAAGCCAAACCATACAAACCATAACTGTGTCAACTCTTGAAGTTGATCCATCTGCTCTTGTATCAACAACAATAGTTGATCCCTTGTAATCTCTCACAATAATGAATCTGACCTGTAATACTTATTTCTTTGCACCTTACTGAATCCAACTCATTCACAGTATCTGGTAATACAAGTACCATTATCATCTTGAATTATTAACAGCAGATAGATCTCAAACACCACATACACACAGATATGCACTTAGGTTTATTCACACAAACTTATTCACGCAGGCATTTCTCTAACAATCAATCTGATGCTTATGCTGCTAAGACAAACCAATCTGCAAATAGTGTAGATATTCCCCCTCAAACTGAGTACTGGTCAGGACGAAGTTTGCAATTAAGAATAAGGAACAATGAGATCTCTACAATTGTATGGTCAATAAGCATACTAAGAGATCTTCAACAACACACATCCAAGTTGCACTCTCGCACACACAACAGCACAAGGATTAATCTGTTCTCAATAGGAACTTCGAGTCTTCACTAAAGGCGATGAAAAATCAGAATATCAATACCGAGTTTTCACCAATGTGATGAAAAATCACAAATGTTCTCTAAACCGAAATATAGTGTAAAATTTATCCACAAATTGATTGTCACAATCACTATTTTGAAACCATGAATAGTTATGTAAATCAGATCTGAGAAGTTGAGAGAACTTATCTTGAAGTAACAACGAGTTTGCAGCTTGATGATGCAAAATCGCTGGTTGAACACGAGTCTTCACCGAGTTGAGGAAGAATCACTGAATCACAAATCTTCATCCCAAAATATCTTCAAGAACACTTGAAACCGAAGTAAACCAGATGAAGAGAAGTATCTTGATAATAATTTGTGTAGCAGGAGATCTTGAATAGTTCCTCTAATCCAAATACTAAAAGGATATCAACATTTCAAGGATCGAGATCATGAATCGTCATTATCAGCATCACCCAAATCAGATCCAGAGAATGAATTCGAATGTAAATTGCAACTAGAAAACAAATCTTGAAGAAATTTAAAGGAACTAACTAATTCAAATGTAGATCTGGAAACTAAAATCAACATAAATAACAGATGAAAAGGAGATTGGAGACAGTCGAAATGCCTCTAGAAGTTATTGATGATGGCGCTGGTGGAGGTTGTAATGAAGTTGGAAGTAATTGTTTGAGGAAGTCAAAATCCCTCTTCAGGTTGTGTAATCAAAAAGAAAATTAGGTTTGAGACAGTCAAGATGCCTCTTCAGATTGTGTAATTGAAAATAAAAAGATGTTGTAGGTGATTGTTTGTATTCATCTGATTTGAAATCAGAAATTGAAGTGAAGTTGATGAGGTTGTAGGTGTATTGATTTGTGATTTCTGATGTTGCAGGTAGTAATTTTTGTTGTGGTGGTGGTGATTGTGAGTTTCAGGTGTAGGTGGAGTGATTGTTATTGTGGTAATGGTGGTGGTAGTGAGTTGCAGGTGTAGTGAGTAGCAGCGGAAGATAAAGAAACTCCATTAATGGAGGTTTTAAGGCACATGATCAGAACAGAGAAGTCTGAATTCCCCTTTGGTATCTGATACCATGTAAGAACTGTGTGGAATCTGTGAATTGTGGTTTAAGTTTATTCAAACAGAGACAAGAGATTACAATGGAGGATAAGCTTATTTATAAGCTTCATTACAAGATAGTTACGATAGAGTAACACATCTATCGACGAGCTTGTCAATAACCAATACAAGGTTAGCACGTGTATAGTTTAGATGAGATGGAGATGAGTTAGCATAGCACAGTCATGCTTGTTCCAACACCTCCAAACTTCGTCGTCTTCACTACCAAAGAAACTCATTGGCCATCCTCGATCATCGTGACAAACTCGAGCACCACTTCCATTGATATTCTCGAGCAAAAGATCTTTTGTGTTTTGTTCTCAAGCAAAACTCTTCCATGCGAATAGCGGTTCCATTGGATCATCAATACTGGCAGTCTCCTTCTTAACTTGTTTTACCAGTGACCCATCTTCTTTTCTCGGAAATGGCGAGAAGTTCATCGGCTCGCCAATGGCGACATTTGATAACAACATCACAATCCAGGAGTATCTACTCCATTTTATTAATCCTCACGAACCCATTTGAGATCGGTAAAAACTCAAAGCACTCCATCTTTCGAGATGATCATGATAGCAGCAAAATATCGAGCAACAAATATCCATGCAGAAGTCTCGTCGGGAGGAAGAAGAAATACGCACGCCTGTTTTTAACAATATTTAAAATCTTTGGTTTCCCCTTTGTAATAAACTGGACTGTGCTTAACACATCCCTTGAAAACTGATCGCCCCTTAACATATTGGATGTCCCTCAACACTCGACGAGGTGCCAATAGTAGTTGCCCTAAAAAATGACCATTTTGCCCTTTTATGCTTCCAAGTTCTTGTTTTCCTCATAACTTCTTCATACGAGCTCAAAATTACTTCATTCTTTCGTCGTTGGCTTCATATTTTCGTCCTCTTCAAGATGAAAAGTAAAATCTTGTACTTGAATGAGTTTCACTTGGTCTTTGGCCCTTCTCCACTTGTAGCTAGCTTCTTTTATTGCACAATTAAGTGCCAATTCACTTCTTTTAGATGATTCACCTAATAAAACACAAATAATAGAAACAAGCGTAATATACAATAATTTGCAAGAAAACCAACAAATACTAGCATGGAATTGACACCAAATATATGTGAAATATGCACTTATCAAAATCCAATCAATAGTGAATTTTATGACCCTAATTATGAGGGGACCCAATCAATTTAAATTGATAATAAAAGGGGTTAGAACTCTTACATCCGTCATATGTCTTTGGTTGGGATGAGAATGAGTTGGTCGGATGTAACGTTTGTCTCTCAAAATGTTATCCATTCGTCCAAGCTCAAAAATTCATTATGTTTTGTATTATAGATTCATTCTTCCTTTTTTTTTTTTTTTTTTTTAATGTATTTTGTATACGTGTTGTTGTTATTAGATTTTGATAAATTATACTCCCTCCGTTCCGATTTACTTGACGTTATAGAGTTTTTCACGCAAATTAAGAAACAACAGAGAGAGTAAATTTTTTCCAAACCTACACATATTAATAGATTATTAAAATTTTAAACCACCTAGTTTTTAGTTTCTAAATTTAATGTAAATTACGAATCCCGTTGTAATTTACTTGGGATAAACAAAATATTCCATCCAAATCCTTGGAATAATCATTTATCTTTGATTCCAATGAGAATTAATAGTATGTTGTGATTCCAAAGCAAGGGTAAATCAGTGAGGATTTGGGGAAAATACTTAAACCCTCATCTATTTTGGAACACAAAAAAAATCCTAAAACATCAAGTAAATTGGAACGGAGGGAGTATATTCCTCCAAGTGTAAAAAGAAAGCAATCGCTAGGATACCAAAATACAAAAAAAAAAAAAAAAAAAAAAAAAAGATGAGTTAGTAAAAAAAATTCTGGAATAAATATTTGATTAATCAAGTAGATATACAGTTGAAAATTTAAAGTATAACACTGTGGGATGCAAATCTCACAAATGAAGATAACGTAGAAGAACCAAAATACTGATGTTTTTGATCCCAAAAATTTGAAACACAATTTATCCAAAGGGGAATTTTACACCTAATTATGAAATCTATTAAGTTTTTTGAGTTCATCTTTTGGTTTTATAGCGCTTATAATCACGATCTAATTGTTTATGGGTGAAAACTATTCCTGCCGGATTTCTAATTTGGGGTGTGTGGATGAGGAATGAATCTAAACCCTAAACAAATGCACCTGCTTGCGGTGAGTGCTTGTAGATTCTGGAAATCAATCTGTGCAAGTCCGGCCTAAACCAAGAAATGGCCGTTTCCGGACTTGTTTCGGTCACTGAAGCGAAGGAGATGGGGTTGATCTTAGGGAGGGAAGCGAAGAAGGTGTTGAGATTGTGAAGGTGTTGGCTTGCTTATGACTTGTAACAGAAAGGTGAGCAGGCTTACGATTGATGCAAGTAGGCTCTGGGCGTTTGAATACGTTTTGTATTAACACTTGGTTTCTGTCTCGTCTGGACTTGTGTTGTTTTTTCTCATGTCTCCTGTTTTTCTCTCTGTTTTGGAAAATAGGTAGGAGAATCTATTTATACAAGTCATTCGAGCCTTATTCACGTCTCTCGTGGGAAGTGGAGGAAGTGGAATGATGGAGTAGTGGAGGTGTGTGCTGGTGTTACACGACCGGTCTTGCCCACTTCTCCTGTCATCTCTAACCGTCCATGACTTCACGACACGTTCTAGTGATGGCGCGTTGCCGCCGCACGCCGCGTAAACCGCCAGACCAATACCCCAGTATGTATCCCCCAGTTTGTGAAATGATTGATGTCTCGAGTGTGTGGATCGTGGGATCCACAAAAGGTAGCATGTAATGCTAAATTGAATAACTGCGTTATTCAGGAAGTTGATACTTGTGAAGTATCATGTGTATTTTATGCAGGTACTGCATCCTGGTGTGGTAAAGTGAAGGGAGATGACGCCTCATTGACCAATTAACTCCTGACCAGGGTTGTATAACCAAGCTGGTGAAGTTGGACGGATGAGATGATCTTTGAGACACTCATCTGCGACCGTTAATGAAATTAGGTTTTCTAGAGGAGGTGCGCAAGCATCCCTCTTCAGCCTGGTCGAATCCAAGCTTGGGATATGACTTTGGCCAGGCCGATCGTACATGCGTGTAGACGGCATGACGGTGTAGGCGCCTATACCTATTACCTCACGAAAGTATGATCTGGGCCACTCAATTCGTCCGGTGAAGTTGAGTGGTCGAGATCAATTTGTGACAGAAAACCAGTGCCGCAAAAGCCGCGCGTCATGCCCACTTCGGGCGCACGTTCCAAGATGACCAATCTTGGTCGGTCTTGGCCGATCGGTCTGGTGTGAAGGTGGTAGGCTGGTGTTCACGCCTATACCTGAATATCCCATGAAAACGTGATCTGAGCCATCCAAATCGTCCGGCGAAGTTGAGCGGTCGAGATCAGTTTGCGATTTGGGAGGTGTGACCACGCTAGTTTGGGCGCGCGTCTTGGAATAACCAGGCATGATATGCCTCGGACGATCGGGTGAGGGGATAGATGGGTCCACGGTGGTCATCTTTGGTATGACCGGACACGCTTAATCTAATCTCGGACCCTCCATTCGTGTCGGAGAAGATGGACGCTCGTGATGCTCAAAACCCTAATTTTTGGGTTTTCACGGCCGTGCGTCATGCTATGTTCGGGCGCACGGGTGGGATGACCAACCATGGTTGGTCCCGACCGATTGGTCGAGTATGTAAGGCCGCCACGGTGATTGTGTTGACATGCTCTGGGCCTTTGAATCTACATCTACACCCTCCATCTATACCTGCGAAGATGGATGGTTGAGACTGTTTTGCGACATATGTAATATGCCGCAAACCCTAATTAGGGTTTTCCCGTCCATACGCTCTGGTTTGGACGTTTTGGCAAGCTAGGCCAAAGGGGAGGCCGACCATGCGGGGTCCGCGTTGGTTCGGCAGTGGATATTCCATACCTGCTTGGGGTGATGGAATTGATCTGGGTCATCCAATCATGCTTGTGGAGTTGGATGACTGTGATCATATCCGAATCGATACGGTCGATCGGATGCTCAATCGGGCTAGTATAACACACCGAGAGTGGCTCAATCGGGCTAGTATAACACACCGAGAGTGGCTCAATCGGGCTAGTATAACACACCGAGAGTCATCCTGTACGGGTATTTCGTACATGGTTTCATTATAATGCTTGGAGGTTCGTGTTGCTCTGCTAAGAGTAACACTCAGCCGTCATGCCGCATCGATAATGAGTACTGAAATACAAGGCCGATTTGCGCATTAATTAATGCTAGAAATTCACGGGGTATATGGGATTGTTGCTACATGCTCCAACCTCGGATGAATTTCATGTATTCACAGAATGAGATTGTTGCCACATGCTCCATTCTAGGTGAATTAAGCGAGGAGTATCCAACACTTATCAATGGCTTTATCTTTTACAAGATGTCAGCGCATGATTTTTTGGTTTTACAATTTTAACCGTAAATGAAAATCCACCATCAACATTAAGTCCCCTGCCTAGCACGTAATGGTTACACCATTGTGGGGTAGGCATGAGATGGTGACAAAGTAAAGACAAAGCTTATGAGACAAAGTTAGATGTTACCAGGAGAGACGAGTCATCCCGTCCTTGGAGCATGTCACGTTCAAGAGGCGTCTAGGCGAGTGGTCCCCAAAGATGATGTCGGTCTTTCCCCGCCGATGGAGTGTTACGCCTGTTTCGTTCGGTGGGGCTCTGCACTGCTGATCGAACGTGGGCTTGATGTGCCTGTTTTTGTTAATCGTGGCTCCGATGCGTCTGCTTGTGGCTCCGCTGCGTCTGCTTGATCGAACGTGGGACCCGATGTAATCATGCTGGATTCGAACATGGGCAGATGTGCATGCTTCGATCAAACGCGGGACTACCGTGTACATGTTTCAAATGTCGACCAGGTCCTGCGCCTACTTTGACTGTATGGTTGATGTAATTGCTCGAGTTTCATCTTGCTACTTCGACCAAACACCGACCCAGCTAGCTTGACTAAACACCGGACTTGATGCTTTGACCAAACACCGGCCTTGCTGTTTGCTTTGCTCGAACGTGGGACCCGATGTGAGCAAGCTTGCTTTTTAAAAAAAAATGAATCTTGTGTGCTCAAATGTAAATATGGGTCCTATAGAAATCGTTGAAGCAGCTTCTGGAGCAGGCCCGGGAGAGCGTTGAAGTGTTGGAGCAGAAACGCCTTCTTCTGGAGAGAGAGCTTTGATTGGGGACGGCTGTGTCGGATTCGACCAATATGGGGCTAGGATCAAGTGGGACCCGCCGCGTGCCTGACTGAACGTCGACCTTGTGTTTCGGCCGCAAACCTGCCCTTGCGTGCGCACTGTTTATTCGAATACCAACCTTGTGACTTTGATCAATACCAGACTTGAAACTTGAGCAATACCGGTGTTTGGACCCAATACCAGCCTTATGTACTCCAACGTGAATGTGTGTTCTGTCGTGTGTGACTACACATCTCACGCGTTTTTATACAAGTTGACTCATGTCTTTTATTGTAGAATGAAGAAAAGAACTCCTGTTGAGATGTCTTCCGGGATAATGTCGGTGCCGAGTCGGAGGTGTTGACTGACTTCAAAGATATGCCGAACATTGATGATGAGTTGTTCACCTCGTCTTTTCCAAACATTAGAAGACATCCTTCTCACAAGATAGTCCTGCTCTCCGGTTCAGAAAATATGGAAGCTGATCCATCTTCTTCTTCAGCACTTGTGATGAGATTTTGTCTCCGGAGAAACGAATATCCGCCTTCTCCTATCGACTTCAAGATTTGCCATACTCCACTGGGTTCTTATGAAAGATGGATGAGACGTATGTTGAGCAATGAGTACATCAAAGATAACTTGACCAGAGCGCAGATTATTGATACAACTTGAGTGTTGAAACGGCTCGATAGGATGTTAAAGTGGTTTCTGGTGCGAACGTTGAGGTGGATCCTGGAGAGAGTGTTGAAGAAGGATTCTGAAGCGAACGTGGGTCCCGGAGAGAGCGTTGAGGAGGCTCTTGAATAGACCATTGAAGCATCTTCTGCTAGAGGGAGCGTTGAAGTGTTTCCCTCTTCAGTTCGATTTACCCCTGCGAATTCCATGCTTCTTGACTGACCATATCTCTCATGTTGAATAATTCCTTGACTGACGGTGAAGGAACTTCATGCTGAGCCTCAGTCCCCAAGCGTGGTTTACATGGTTTGTTCATAGTGGTTGTTGTAGAGCCATATATGAAATATCTTGGACATTATTTCATCATTGTGGAGTCGTGCATGTGGTACTGGAGTTGGAGTTGACGGACGCGCATGATGTTGTATCTCGGTGGTTTTCCTCTTCTTCCTGAGGAACCTGCTTACGAAGGTTGAAGGTTGTATCGCCCGTTGGTGAGATATATGCCCCTACAAACATTATGAGGCTCTTCATTACACCAGAGCTTTGGTTCTTTCTATCAAGGCATATGTTGTTGTAGATGAGCGTTCAACATCTCCAGGAGGATGACCAAAGCGCGGATTCTCCAACATAGCATGATAGACATGTACCACCTGTCGATAAAGTGACTCGCTTCGGATCTTGTTCGACCACCGTCCGATAGAGTGACTCGCCGGATCTTGCTCGATATGACGCGTGGACATCGTTATCTTCTTGAGGCTGCTCCCTTGAGGTATTGGCTCCCGGTGGAAGATTGCCGTCATAGAGCGTTGATACGTTGCACCGGTATTCTTTAAACCAAATGACAAAGTATGGTATAATAAAAATTTCCGAGAGGAGTTCGAAAAAGCTATCTTACTTGCATCATGCTCGTACATCTTTATCTGGTTGTAGCCGCTACATCCATCCATGGAGGAGAACATGTCGTGTCCGCTGGTCGCATCTACTAACATGTCGATGTTAGGTAGAGGAGGATCGTTTTTGGAGCAAGTACTGCTCAAGTCTCTCGAAGTCTATGCAAGACCCGATCTATCCATTTTCCTCATGTCCAACTATAACTGTTTAACCGACTTGGATACGGGTATGACATGTAGATGATGGGTGACCAATTTCATCTAAATCCGGCATTTCTTCATATCTCCAATCGAATATGTCATGGTACTCTTCATATTTCGTTGTTGTTGTAGCATTCCATTGGGTGGAGAGACTGGGTAACAGCATCCCCTGCTAATTGATAATGGCAGTGTCGGTATACCGTTTTCCCTTTCTGGTCACGACTCGCCACAAAAGTTTGTTCCCTCTTCGTGTGAACGTGGGTCGTGGCTTCACGGATGGAGAAGAATGATTCGTCGGAAAGATGCATCGTGGGTTTTAGCCCTCAATGATGCAAGCCGCCTTCTTCCCCGAATTGACGCCCACGGGGAGTGGGACGCAAAGAACTTGTCTCGATTATTTCCGAGCTTCTCCCGTATGTGCTTGGTTCGGTTTCCTCGAAGTCCGTCATTGAGGTAGGCTTCCATTTACCTTTCCCGGGAGAACCTTGGATGTCCCGAGAGTCTTGAGAGTAATCACATTCGAAGACGCTCCCGTAGATAAGGGCCGTCTTGAACTCGAATCCTTGATGCGTGCGGTGAATTGTAGGGCAAGGTCGTGACATTCCTCCGGTTGATTGCAGCAAAACGTCTTCGAGAGGTGTGAAAGTTCTCATAAACTTTCCACTAGAGAAACCGCTTCCCGATCCACCGGCCTCTGGTTCATAGTGAAACTATTGACTTGAAGAGGATCGTTGTGAGGATCAGTCCCCAATGTAGGAGTCTCCATGACAGACCGCTCATATCGATGTCGCTTCTTTGATTAGGTCCATGGAGGTCTGCGCCGCTGAAGTACCTTCTCCTATGCGTTGAATGCGTTCCTTTTTGCTCCGGGGGCTGTCGCGGCTCTTGTGGCAATCGATCGATTAATGTCTTAAGAAAAGTGAGTACCTCTTTCTCGAGTTGCGGCCATATCCGCTTGAGTCTTAGCAAGAACTTCCCGCTTCTCCATCAAGTCTCAGAATGGTAATGAGGGATGGTCCTCCTCTCGTCCCTCCGGCTCCTCGTCCTGATGAAGGAGTGAAAGTTGTTGTTCTGGTGATCACTGGAGGCGTTACACTTGGAGAGATGCCGGGATTTGCGGCTGCTCTGGCTCTAGTGATGGGAGGTGTTATACCCACTGGAATGTCTCCTGCTCCACTAGCGTTGGTGATAGAAGTGACGGCTCCTCGATATGTATTGACTACGGTAGATCCACTGACAGGTACGTCGACACCGGGAATGTTATCCACACTAGCTCCATCTGAATTGATTGCTGATCCAAACCTGAGTTCCACCATCTTGAAATGAATTGTTGATGGGATTTGTTCTAAGATCTACCCTTTTTGAAATTGATGAAATTGGATCGGATTTCGAAGAAATTGACTTTACAACCGAGAGATTAACCTCCCACTGTGGTCGCTAATTGTTTATGGGTGAAAACTATTCCTGCCGGATTTGGTAATTTGGGGTGTGTGGATGAGGAATGAATCTAAACCCTAAAAAAATGCACGCGCGGTGAATGCTTGTAGATTCGGAAATCAATATGTGCAAGTCCGGCCTAAACCAAGAAATGGCCGTTCCAGACTTGTTTCGGTCACAAAGCGAATGAGATGGGGTTGATCTTAGGGAGGGAAGCGAAGAAGGTGCTGATATTGTGAAGGTGTTGGCTTTCTTATGACTTGTAATGAAAGGTGAGGGCTTACGATTGATGCAAGCGAGGATGCGGGGCGTTTGAATACGTTTTGTATTAACACTTGGTTTCTGTCTCATCTGGACTTGTGTTGTTTTTTCTCCTGTCTCCTGTTTTTCTCCCTGTTTTGGAAAATAGGTAGGAGAATCTATTTATACAAGTCATTCGAGCCTTATTCACGTCTCTCGTGGGAAGTGGAGGAAGTGGAATGATGGAGTAGTGGAGGTGTGTGCTGGTGTTACACGACCAGTCTTGCCCACTTCTCATGTCATCTCTAACCGTCCATGACTTCCGACACGTTCTTGTGATGGCGCGTTGCCGCCGCACGCCGAAACCGCCGGACCAATACCCCAAATATGTATCCCCCGATTTGTGACATGATTGGTGTCTCGAGTGTGTGGATCGTGGGATCCACAAAAAGGTAGCATGTAATGCTAAATTGAATAATCACGTTATTAGGGAAGTTGATACTTGTGAAGTATCATGTGTACTTTATGTGCATCGCATCCTGGTGTGGTAAAGTGACGGAGATGACGCCTCACCGACCAATTAACTCGACCGACTGTTGTCAGATAACCAAGTCGTCGGTGAAGTTGGACGGATGAGATGATCTTTGAGACACTCATCTCGCGACCGTTAATGAAATTAGGGTTTCTAGAGGAGGTGCGCAAGCATCCTCTTCAGCTTGGTCGAATCCAAGCTTGGAATATGACTTTGGCCAAAGCCGACCGTGCATGCGTGTAGAACGGCATGACGGTGTAGCGCCTATACCCATTACCTCACAAAGTATGATCCGGGGCCACTCACCCGTCCTGGTGAAGTTGAGTGGTCGAGATCAATTTGTGACAGAAAACCGATTACGCAAGAGCCGCGCGTCATGCCCACTTGGCGCACGTTCCAAGATGACCAATCTTGGCTCTGTCTTGGCCGACGGCTCCGTGTGAAGGTGGTAGGTGGGTTTTCACGCCTATACCCGAATATCCCATGAAAACGTGATCTCGAGCCATCCAAATCGTCCGGCGAAGTTGAGCGGTCGAGATCGATTTGCGATTTGGGAGGTGTGACCACGCTAGTTTGGGCGCGCGCGTCTTGGAATAACCGGCATGATATGCCTTGGCCGATCGAGTGAGGGATAGATGGGTCCACGATAGTCATGATGGTATGACCGGACCAAGCAATCTAATCAGGACCCTCCATTCGTGCGGAGAAGATGGACGCTCGTGATGCTCAAAACCCTAATTTTTGGGTTTCACGGTGGCCATGCTATGTTCCTAAGACGCACGGTGGGATGACCAACCATGGTTGGTCCTGACCGATTGGTCGGGTATGTAGGCGGGCTCACGGTGATTGTGTTGACATGTTCGGGCCCTTTGAATCTACATCTACACCCTCCATATATACCAAGATGGATGGTTTGAGATCAAGTAGCGACATATGTAATATGCCGCAAACCCTAGATTTAGGTTTTCCCGTCCATACGCCTGGTTTGGAAGTTTTGGCAAGCTAGGCCAAAGGGGAGGCCGACCATCATGGGGGTCCGCGTTGGTTCGGCCTGAATATTCCATACCGCTTGGGGGTGATGGAATTGATCCGGGTCATCCAATCATGCTTGTGGAGTTGGATGATCGTGATCATATCCAGATCGATACGGTCGGTCCAGGATGCTCAATCGGCTAGTATAACACACCGAGAGTGGCTCAATCGGGCTAGTATAACACACCGAGAGTGGCTCAATCGAGCTAGTATAACACACCGAGAGTCACCAGACGGTATTTCGTACATGGTTTCATTATAATGCTTGGAGGTTCGTGTTGCTCTGTTTAAGAGTAACACTCGGTCGTCATGCCGCACCGACAATGAGTAAAGCGAAATACAAAGTCGATTGCGCATTAATTAATAATGCTAGAAATTCACATGGTATATGGGATTGTTGCTACATGCTCCAACCTAGATGAATTTCATGTATTCACGAATGGGATTGTTGCCACATGCTCCATTCTAGGTGAATTAAGCGAGGGAGTATCCAACACTTATCAATGGCTTTATCTTTTACAAGATGTCAGCGCATGATTTTCTGGTTTTTAAAATTTTAACCTTAAATGAAAATCCACCATCAACACTAATAAAATAAACATTGCTTAGTCTAGTTACGGTGTTAAGAAAATGGCCTAGTATATAGCCTTATAGATGGCATTATCTCTGCGATTAACTTCCTGAACCAATTTCGAGTGGTCGGCCCGGATTCACAAAGAGTTAGCTCTCGGTGGAAACCACTTAGTTCGTGCTACTTATGAGTATCTTTGAAGGCTATGAAAAGAAAGCTAAACGCATCTTGGTAAATGAATTTGTAGGTCTAGTAGAGATTTAGAAATTTATAGAAGAAGAACTAGTAGATATTTAGAGAGTGAGATAACAAGAAAGTGAGCATTGGAAGTTGACTTGTTTGCACCATCATTCTGAGCTCAAAAACAAGTATTGTGAACAACAAGTTAAGAAGAAAAAGTTTGAGGGGGTTTTTGAGAAGAAGACATAAATTTCAAAAAAAGATGGTGATGCTACTGTAAGGAGTAGTCTACAAGAGGAGTAGAAAATATAAAGACCATCACTAAAAATGATGAAAAAAGGGATAACTGTCAGTGAGCTCAACTCAATTGGGAAATTGATGATTTGAAGTATGAGAATGGAAGATAAAATGAGGAAATTAAAAATTTAAAAACAAAGCGTTTGAATTTGGAGGTTCAGGGGGACTTACTTAATATGAGCTTCAAAACAAAATTGTGATTCTAGAGAAGGAAATATATGTGATAAAGAGAAGATCCAACAAAAGAGGTGAGAGGATTACTTGTTTGGGAAAATAATGCGTTCACTTCAATAGAGAGGTTGAGTATTTGAAGTCGGGGAAGAAAAAAGATGCTGGTGAAATTGAGGATTTGAGAATGAAGTATATGGAATTGGAGATTGAACGAAACGCCTCGTTGAATCATGAGATTAAACCAGGGAAAAAATTGGAGGATTATAAAAACAACTCTCAAGGTTTGTCTGCGGAGATGAAATGAAAGGAAACAAAATATAATTGGAGGAGAACCTGCAGGTAGTAACCAATGGTTTTGATCATGAGCGTCAAGATTACATGACTAAATGCATTGGAATATAAGAGCATATAAAGGGGTTACTAATAGAAGGAATTGATATGTACTAAAGGGAGACTACTACTCATGAAATAATTTGCCACTTAGAGGAGGCAATTAAGAATATTGAAGTTAACGAAAGAGATCGACGTTTGTTCAGCTCAATACGGAGACCATGAAATTGGAGTATGGGAACAAAAGAGCAGAAGCTGATAAGATTGATAATTTGAATTAATTTGTGGATCAATTGAAAATTTCCCACATAAATGATTATATGACTTGGGAATGTTTCAAACATCATAAGAGAGAAATATGAACTTACTAAAATTTCTACTCAGGGAAGGTTGGCGAACTCAGTTTTCAAACCATAAATATTTGAGTTACAGAATTACAGAAAGGTTGGCGAACCAGTTCCCAAACCACAAGTTTAGTTGAACAATTCACGAACCCAGTTGGCGAATAGTGGTGAAGTGATTATATAGGTTGGATTAATTGGATATCAGTTGGCGAATCTGGTTCACAAACCATGGTCAACTGAGCTTGGTAGTATAGTCGGGTTGGAGAGCCCGGTTCACGAAACGTAGCACCCTGACTCGTGAATGATGTAGTTTTTACAGTGATAAGAAAAGTGGTTCGTTTAATACTTGTGAAAGTTGATTTTAGATAACTTCTAGTGATAACACAAAGAAAAATCAATTAAGATTATTTTCAAGATTGTAGAGAAACTGAGACAAAGGATTCCACCATTAACCAATTTTAGGGATTCAATCTAACCAATAATTATGCAACTCAAAACATTCAATTTGATTATAATATATTCCCTAGCTATACAAGTATATTTCAAAAGAATAATTGTTAGTCGCGAGAATGGGACATCAAAAACCCTAGACTAAGCATGCACCATCAAGAGAGAACACAACTATTTAATCAAAATCATAAAAGAAGTGCAATAATTAAATTAAATAGAAATTACCACATAATTATTGGAAAAATGCCTTCCTCTGTCGCCTCAGCTAAGGGGTTTAGCTCCTCATATTATTCAATTGCTCAAAATTTGTGTTCATAGCTCAAAAAGTATACAATGAGGTGAAATAATATAAAAGAAATAATCTGCAACGTTTTTTAGCTCTTGGCAGATAATAGATGTTACAAGTTGTAGTTGCAAAAGGTTATCTCTCAAATAGCTAAAGGTCTATGGCACCAAGAAATCTCAAAGTAATCGATTCTCATGATGATCCTATTGTTTTTCTTCACTAGAAGAATATGTTTCTTTTCCGCAACTTTATTCTACGGCTTTGTTATTACTCTAAACCTCTCCCCAAACTCTTGATAACCTTCTATGACTCCTCCTAACTCTCTATATATGCAGCAGGTTGATTAAATCTCCACGAAATCTCCAAAATACCTCCTTTTTCTTTCTTGCCAAGCCACGGGATTTCTTCCTCAATTTATCACTTCTACGCGTCTGTTGGTTGTAATAATCGTTCTCTGATATAAACAAATCTTGCTGATGATATTTTATTCAATTCCTCCACGTACTTACCATAAACCATACAAAAAATATCCCGGAATATTCCTCCTCCCCTGTTTTATTCAACGCGAGAATCTATCCCGATTTCTTCAAATCTGGTCAACATACGTACATATCCCATGTTTAACTGAAACAGGGTTATACCAATACTCAACATGAGAGAAATCCGGCCGAAGCTCTCCCATTACCAAATCAGAGCATCCCGTGATAATATTTGTCTGTTTTGCTCCAACACAATTATCTGGCCAATTTCAGCCCAATCAAACACCCTAAACAACATTGTATATCCATAACATGCCCAATCCATGAAAATCAATGATTGAATCTCATTAAATCTGCTCCAAAATTCGAACCCTAAATATTCTGTAAAGAATGCATTTTCCCGCCAATGCTAAAAATTCAAATAGAGAAAATGGTTGTCCGTTATCCTGCTACTGGGGTGTCGATAGTAATTTGGGTGCCCCTTATCCACTGCTGCGTCCCTTTAGTAATGCCATGCTGGGTGCAACTAGTGATTTTTTTTGGGCATAAATAGTAATTTCCTGGGTGTCTTTATCAACTCCTCTGGGTGCCTTAATACATTTCTGGAGTGCCTTTAGTAATTTTCTTTGGGGGTTCAAATGTCACTTTTCAAGCCAATTTCTTCGCAAAAGCTTATTTCTCTAAAAACACCTAAAGACATAAAACCCATCATAAGTACAAAAATGAGAACTAACAATATATATAATTGAGATCAAAATAGACACATTAATGCGTATGTCAGTGAACAAGCCCTACGGTTGGCAAAACCGTTGTACCAACTGTCTGGATATTTTTTAGCAAATGCTCAAAGACTTAGTATTATTGTAATATGTTTAGCATCACTACACCATATCCTGGTTTTAGCAACGCTTTATTTTCGGAGGTGCGCAACGGATATAAACGTTGCACAGTAAACAACGTAAATATCCGTTGCGCACTAATTTATCCGTTGCACAAATTTATTTATATTTCATTTATTATCATTTATTAAAATGTACTAAATGGTGCAACGTATGTCCGACTCGTATAAACGCTTGTACACTCTTTTTGGTTTTTGTAATATACAGTTTTTCCTTTTTTATTTATTAATTCTTTGATTTCTTTTTTCTATGGGCATTTCTAAGTAAGTTATTTTTTTCTTCTCTCTAGAAAACTCATATTATCTCTCAGTGACTCATCCCTCTTTCCCAAACCAAGAACAACTACCAAATTTTTTCGATGATTTCAACTGGATAAGCAGAAATCAAAACCGATATATGAGATCTAAAAGAAAACCCCACAAATCAAATATTAATAATCCTAACACCATCTCAAATCAAATCTCATGTATCGATCTAAAGAAAACCCTTCTTTTGTAACCTAGATTTAGTTTATTTGCTCTAAAATCAATACCATACCCAAATCTTATATAAGTATTTCGCTTACTGTGGGAGGAGGTTACGAATCCTCGTGATATTTAAACAACATCTCATCACCGAATCAAACCGATTTCAAACCTAATCATAGTCAGCTTAAGAATCAAAACCCATCTCAAAATCAAAGCCGGACTTCACAAGGTATAAACCGTAATCTTTTTGCTCGGTTTTTTTTCTATTGTTGCTTGATTCAAATGATTTGCAATTTTTATTTTTGTTTATTGTATTTGATATAGTTTTAAAGCATGGGTTTTTTTTGATTTCAGTTTGTGGTGTTTCAACTTGTTTGTGTGTGGTGTTGATGGTGTGGGTGATTACATTGGTGGTGGTAGCAAGTGTTGGTGGTGCACTTTGTGCTCTGATTTTTGGCTTTAGTTGGTGGTGGTGCATCATTTGTTTGGTGTTTATGATGAAACCCTTGAGCTTTTATGAGAATGGTTAAGTGTTTCGAGTTTTGTGGATAAAATAACCCGTGTAAAATTGTAGTTCGGATTTCCGATTCAGAGATTTTTTTCTCTCCATTATTTCAATGTAATATTCTTAAAATTTTTACCGTGTTTGCAACAAATATCCTTCCCATCCTTCTCGTGGTATTAACCTGCTATCATTGGCCTATCTACCTTCTTGAAAGAGACATCATCAGGTCTTCATTTGTGCAAACCGATAGAGCGAAAGCCGCTAATCCCAATGATTTCTCCAAAGAACCTCACATAAATCATCTGTGACCTTGTATATGTTAATTTACCGATAACGATAGTGAGCAAACCATCTGATTTTACTTATTAGTTTAGTTTTACAAGACCATATCAGTATGTTTGCAGCGAACTGTGTTGCATGTTCATTCTTTAGGCTTCTTCTCTTCTCTACGACCTAGTGCGAAACACCGAAGAAGCATCGCGCATATCTTTGGTGAATTAAAGAGAATCCACTCTATTTTGTATTACCTCAATTCCAACATTGGTAGAAAGCTGTGAGTATTTGCTTAACTTATTTTTCTCCTTATAGCTTATGCTTACATCGGGAGCGTGAGACAATAATTGTGTACTTAGTTAAGTTATTTTTGTTCTAAAATTTCCTATGGCTGAAATTCATGCACATGGTCACTTTAAAGGAATCCTGTTGTCTCTTTTGGAATATTCTAATATCCCGATCCTTCTATATTGGTGTACCATAATGAGAACTTGTAGTTATGCCTGCTCTTCTTTGGTGCAGGATTCTATATGATAAATGCTTCAGTGATTTTCATTATCCCGTCTTGGAGGAGGAAGGCACCAAATTATCGGATTGTAGTTCAAAAATCCCACGGACGTGGCTACTCACTGCAAGATGTGGTAGATCATGTGGCAGAGATATCACGTGTTCCGCATTCGATGTAGATACAAGTGATTTTAACAAATGCAAAGGTACTTGATATTTAAATATAGGGAAATAGATTTTTGTTTAGATATGTTTTTCTCGATTCATTTGAGTTAATTATGTATTTTTACGCATGATGAAACCTATTTATTTATAAGTTACATAAAAAAAATTGCACGACTAGTTACAAATCAAGCACTAGTACTAAAAGTGCTTTTTAAGTTGTTTGTAGGGCTTACAATGGTGAAGAGTATCTTGGATCTAGAATCGTTAGTAGACTTCACTTGTTTTATTCATCTCAGTTCTTCTTATTAACCCTTATACCTTATCTTACATACAGGGAATGTTGTCACAGATGGACCCAGCATTGATCAAGTTTTCTGATAAGATTGTCTCCCAAGGGGGCCCAATGAGTGTGTCAGATGACGTTGGAGGCCTGGCTTTCCCACTTGCGCCCGTTGTGAAATCGACAAGTGTTACTAGAATAAGTGCTCGGCCTCCGTAATGTCCAACCGCAAGTGAATGTGAATCGGGCTACGAAGCATTAAGGAGCTCGAAGAAGAGTCTTGATGCAACAGCGAGTATATACATTTTCTATTTCTCTTCTGCCTTCGATGTTTATCGATCACGATTCATTATTCGAGTTAAACCGAGTACTATCCAAAACCGCACTCTCTCTCTCTCTTTCTCTACGGGTGGTATCAGCGATCATCATCAAGGTTCGGAGAGACAAATTTAGGCATGCATAATTGGGCTTGTCATCATCGCTCGAGGACAGAACCATCATTGGCATCCCTAGAACACCTATCGAAAAATGGTACCACCACTATCCCAACCCGTAACTCAAGGGACAAAGGACAATTCTCCTTCTCATCGCTGCCATCGCTCTCGCCACCGTGGTCACTGCACATGATGAGCGTAAATGGCGAAACTCACTTAAGGCGATGGTGTTCCACAGCTTGAATGGCTTTACATACATGTTGTGAAATCTGTACTCGAAACCAAATATAACAATACAGAAGATCAAGATAAGATTTCATCTTTTGAATTTCTGTCAAAGTTTGCTGGAAACCTTACAAACTTCTGATTCCTCAAAATAACACCCATGTTCCCGTTATGTTCTCCAACATAATTACTTTTTTAAAGTATAGAAGTTACAGTTGGAATGGGAGTCTACTAGCGTGAATTAGATTATGCTAGAAAGTGAATTATAACTTAGTGTTGTTACTAATCTTTTCCTTGTTTTCACGCTCCTTCTTACTAACCCAATTGGATGTGTTTTTTTGTCGTGCAGCCTTCTTTATGAGACATGCTCTTGTCGCTCGTTAGGTAGCTAATTAAAAAATGAAGGTTAGTTTTTCATTTACCGATTGAGTAATCTTCTATGATTTTTGTTATTATAATTTCAATTATATGATAGATTTTTTTGTACAAGAGATTTTTGATACGGGGTTTTGAGTCAATGACTTGTTTGTGTATGTAATTTTCGGTTGTTTGTAGAAATGCCCCCCGAGAAATATAACTCACCATTGATGTCATCTGATAGTCCAAGTGCAGGTGGTGGTAAAAATGGTGCAATTTCATCGTGGGATTTGGCTGAGTGTAAGAAACTGTACTCACTTAACCCCAATGGTATTATTCATGCTGTATAGAAGCTTAAGTTTGATACACTCTCTCTTGTATATGCGAGATGAATCATGTTTACTAGGCAAATGTAGGCTACCACGGTCCTTGTCTAGTGTATGATCTTAAAATAATGGTGTTTATGAACGACGAATCTATGTTAAGCGCTTTTTTGTTAGAAGCCACTGAAATGCGCTTTTTGTTAGAAGTCACCGAAAAGTAGTATCACATTATTATAATTGTTAGACATAGTCATTGTTTTTAATAGTGATAAATGTGCTAGAGAGTTTTGTCGCCCATTAACTATCGAAGACATATGCGTCTCGCACCGCTTCTGTCAAGATTGATAAGATTTTTATGCTTCCTATTGAAATTTTTTTTTCTTAGTTCATTATCTTTATAGGTTTTGTGTCTCTCACCTTTTTAAAATAATTATTTTAATATCATTAAACGGAATAAATTTTCTTTTTCCTTTTCTACAACCTACGTATAATGTATTATCGCTCTTTAATAAATTAATTGTGTAATAGAAGTTTGGTTAGTATCCCCGTGAACTTCTCTTGCCTGATGGTTTAAATTAAATATAATGTAAGAGATTGCTCTTTAAGAAATTGTTGAGACGTGAAATTTGTGACCTCCTTTAATTTTTGTTTCGATTTGTTTTTTCTGTGTGTTTTCTAGGACTGCGAAGATTAGGATCTCGTGGGAGCATTTTTGGGATAAGGTAATTCAACTCTGTGTTTACTTGGATATGGCATGGATATAAGATCATTCACAATGTTGTGTGTGAATGAATAGTTACTCTTTATACTAATTCAACACTAATTGTTCTATCTATGGAATAAATTTACAAGCAGTGTGGCAAACCTCGCTTAAAATTCATATTATTCTTCAAGTATCCCAACACCCATTGTGTCTCTGTGGTCCTCGACACCATTATCTGTGTCCCACACCAATCATTTGAATATCCACAGGAATTATTTTTTGGCATCTTACAAATGACGCACTCTTCGCAGCTATCATGGAATTTTGACTGTAAATTGGTTAAAATTTCCTAAGCCAAATGACTCTGACACACACATAAAGAATCCACTTTTCACTTGTGGCATAATTCACCATGTGTCATCTTTATCTCTAATATTCCCATGGCTGACTATATGTAATAGAGAGAAATGACATTGAAGAAATTAATCAAGAAAAGAAAAGAGAGGAGTAGTTGTTCGTTAGTTTCCCATCTCCATTATCACATATAAATATTCAGTTTCGACATCGTGAAATGATGTCCCGACACCAAAAATCTATTATGCCTATATACTTAACATTATATTTGTTTAGATGCTATTCAACATCCACGTAAGCCACGTTTAAATAATAACTTAATTGTAAAAAAAATTAATAAACAAATCAAATGTTGGGTACTGATTTGAAAAATAGTCATAAAATAAAAAGGTAAGGGTACAAAGTCCAAATATCAAAATACTTTTGTTTATTAACTTTGTTAACAAAGCTAGTTTTCTATTATTGAAATCAAACATAGTTTTAGTAAACACCCATTGTAAACCTTGGAAACTACCTCTAAGTGAAACCTTCTTTGTTTACCTACACTAACATTCTGATGGTGCATAGCACCGCCTTCTCTAAGAAACTTACTTCACCAAAACGAGTCTTAACAATGGGAGTTATATTTACTTTTTGAATTTTTATGTAGATACAATTGATACCGAACATCTTTCAGCAATTTATTACCAAACACATCGTATCTTTCTCAATTTTATGATGTACCATTTGAACAATCAGCTGTAGCCTTCTAATGTGTCTCTCCATCCAGCAGTCAAGATATGGACCGACATCGTGTCCGTTGGATATTTGACTCTATCCCCAAGACAGAAAACCAAAAGATGAAGAATGTCACTAAAGCAAAGATAATGAAAATAGCAAACAGGTTGACTGGATGAATCTACTTGATAAAACTTCCCAACTCCAGTAAGTACTAGTCCCAATATGAAAAATTGGGTGAGACATCACAACCAGTTTGGAGATGGTAAAGTCATTATGACTAGGAATTTTCAAAGACCAGAGATCCCTCGGCTTGATCTCCACCACGGTATGTGTATGGTTCCCAATGAAACTAAACACCTTTGATCATAAACTCCCATCCTGTTAATCGCACCAGTTTTGCACTACTGTAAAGATTTTACTAAATTGTTAGGTTTGGGTAGATTTTACACAAGCGAGCTTTGTCCATTACAAAAATAACTCAACCAATCCTCACTTATCCATGGTTTCATCATAGCCCCTGCGGTTACATTTACTTATTACGAAGTCCCGATCGTCAGTAACCAGCGGCGATCAAAATTTGATAATACGCAATGAAAGTATCTGAGAGCCAGTATCTTTCTGCACCAAATACAACACGATGTATCGTTAATCGTGAAAGTCTAGGCTCTTTTGTTTTTAATTCAGCAAATGATCATACTTGATTATCAAAACTCAAGATTGACTTTTGTTTTTAATTTGGTTCAAATGTTTGTCTATAATTAATTCATCATCATTCTATTTCTTTTGATCTTCTGTTTTGTATTGAAATCGCCTGACCCAACTTAGGCGATAGTTAACAATACCACGTCAGCAATGTTGCACAAACAGACCTGGATTGTGAGTGCACAAGATGTGTTGGTGAAACATCACCGTCCAAGCACGGTATAAGAAACAAAACTCGAGGTTTAGTTAGGGGACCAAATTAGTTTGCTACCAACGCTAAAATTTTTGTGAGAGCTAATTTGCCAATTTTAAAGGAGTTGAATTCTTCGATTAGGTACTCATTTTTTTTTTTTAATATCTTTATTTTTAACTCTATTTTCAGATTTCATAATTAGATGTCATGGGACAACGTGAACTTTGTATGAATCGGAGATTTTGGGTAACCCAAAGATATTGCTGCCCATCCATCCTTTGCCCAACTATGGAAAACCCTCTCGAAGCGGGCTAAGACTCTTATGTGCCCAAGCCTACAAGGCCCAAGTCAAAAACCATGGGGAAGGTGAGATTCAAAGGACATTTTTGTAAACCTTAATTTGTGCTCACTATATAAGAACAAAACCCAGATTTCCATTTCGGCATTTTGTAAAGAGAAAATTCAATGGGCGAGCCGCCGTTGTTGAACAAACAAAAATCTCAGAGATCTGATTAGATTACAAATGGAATTTGATTTAAGTTCTTTAGAAGCACTAATGTTCGGGGTGGAGATCACACAATCAATGACGGATAGGCACATTGATTTCTCTCATGGTTTTAATATGCTGCACTGCTTAGCTCACTAAAATCTAATTAAGCGGGAATGAACCACGTGGTTAATGTAAACTGCTTCAGTCACCAAAACCTGATGTGTGAATACTCCGAACCACTCCAGAGGTATGTTGTCTTCAATGCGTATTTGGTTTATTTTAATTAGGAGACTCTTTGAATTTAACCCATGAACGCAAACAGCAGCCACTCCTTCTTTTCTTTGCTCACCAATACTTGGAAAACCATGCAGCAAGAAGAAGAAGCACAGAAGAAAATAAGAAGAAGAAGAAAGAAGAAGAAGAAGAAATAAAGCTAAAGAATAGCAATAAGAAGTTAAGAAGAAGAAGAAGAAGAAATGGGATGTATTGGGTCCCCACACATCCAATGCCCCCAACCAATGAGGAGTTCTCAGGAGGTGGGTTTTTAATCACGAACCAAACCACCCTTCACGATATATTTATGTAGATAACAATATTCTGATGGCGATGGTTCAATACATTATCATCAAGATTTTTCGTACTTTGATTTTTTTCCTTCAATAATATGAACTAGTTTCAGATGTGATGATGGTGGACGCATGACATGGGTGATGACGATGAGAGATATGCTTAGCCCACGACTGTGATTTACCCATGCGCTCTAGCTTATGATCTAGGCATTTTGAGTGGATGATAATGTTAGTTTCATTTTCTTGTTCATGAACCTGGTAATTTGTTGGTACCTTGTTTAAGTAATACGTTTTCCGCCTTAAGAATTTATGATTGTGTGTTCGTGTTTATCAATTTCTTGTTCTTAATTATTCTTTCATTTTCAAAATGCAAAATTTACAAAAATAAAATAAAATAAATAGTAGTTTGTTATATGAGATAATTAATCAAAAGATAAATTGGTAATCTCCACTTCCGAATGACCTCGACAAGTCGGGTCCTTTACCTTCAACATTTTTGATGAGATACAATACTTCACTTCACATGCTACAACTGCTGAAATTTGAAGATCTGAAATTGTTGAGGCATTTTCACTATCAATTTGTATCTATACACCAAAGCTTAACAATTTGGACACCGCTTCACACCTGCATTTCTAATTATCAATTTCTATCCAAATTCAATAGCTTAAGTAATTTAGAGATACCAATGCTTCACTGCCACCTCAAAACCCAAAGAATTGTTTTTCTAGTTAGAAACAGGTTTGGGACAAAGTATGTAATTGGTTTTTGTTTGGAAAATGGTGAATTATCCGATTTGGGTAATGACCCACTATTGTAACTTTGGGTTATTCAATGAAGCTATCATGAAGATCACCGAGCCTTCATTTCCCAATTGTTAGAGAATTTTTTTAATTTTTTCCTGAAACATTATTATTAGTTTGCATCTTTTCAATATTATTCTCGTAATACATACCCTTGAAGACTGTTGTTTTTGAAAGCAGATCTTACACTTAAAGAGAGACATATGTGAAAACATTTTGTTCCAAACAGTAGCTATGCGTATATTTGGTAATGTTTCAAAACATGAGAACTTCTATGAATTTCTGTTTATCTGTTGAACCAAGAGATTTAATCTTCTAAAATCAAGAGAGGAGCATGGATTTTTATGGAAAATTTAATGGTAGTTGTAGAGTGTCCTATGCAAGGCCCTAAATACTGACAATATTTAGATGAGGAGCAGTTCTACAAAACAAAAATATGGATATTATTAAATACAACTTTAAGAGTTTCATAAATGATTCTTATTTATTCGATATTTGCTGCTTCCCCAATAAAAAAAAAAATGTCGAATTCTTTAGTGGAAGAAGGTTTTCAAACTCTTAGTCTTTACCATATGGATGTGAAGTTTTTCCAATCCTATGCTTGAATACCTCAAGCCTCCTGCAAGAAATGTAGATGTCTAGACACACAAAACAAGAAGTACATCAAGAAAGGGAACATGATAAGTACAGCACTTATGAGGTCAACAAACGAGTAAGGAAGTAAGAATGAAAGGTCATACAAGAAGAACAAAGAGATCTCTGGGCCCATACTTTCACAACCAAGTGCAACTCATAAGTTTCCGAACCTGTCTGGGCTTAATGAATCGAATCGCAGAAACAAATCGAAATTTTTCTCGGGTCGATACTAAAGCAAATCTGCAGCAAACCAACCAATCCTGCTAGTGAAAAAGCCCAAACTGTTCATAAATAAACAAACAAAGTAAAAATCGTAAATGCTATACAGCTAATCATCAGAAGAGATCGAGAGAAATCAAAAGAATGGAGGTGAAAAACTCTACAAGATCCACTACTGAATTTAGTGGAAGCCTTCACCACCAAAACCTAACTGCCCACGGAAATCAACCAATTAAGACAATCAATTCTGTTTTCTCAATATCTCGAATGACTTCTATAAATAAAAACCGCACATATCATCACAGCCGGCCTAATCCATCAAGGCCGTATGTCAGGGGGTGGTTTTGGGTGCAAAAAATACTAAAATATCCTCCCTTCAAAATAAAAATCAAAAAACTTAAAATCAAAAAACAAAAAACAAAAGCGTATCCCCTATTCCCATCTCCACTTCTTATTAATCTCTTTCAGGATTGGAGCTTTGAAACCCAAATATTCCCCATTCTTTTTCAAATTCTAAACTATCCCACTCTCTTTCAAATTCTCTTCTACTTCTCTGCCGGCTCCTCACTTTGGAAACAAATTTTTTTTTAATTCATGTTTTAAGTGATGAAGACCATGCCGGAACTGAAGACCATGCCTAAAGCGGTGCCGCCATGCTTGGTAACTAACATTCAATGCCAGAACTAAGTACCGTCATGCTCACTAGAAATCTATCAATGTCGGTAGTCAAGTGAAAAAAATTCAACTTTCTAGATACATTACATCATGTGCCAAATATAAAATTAAAGCAACATACTATGCAGGAAACCTATGTTTAGCATGCTAGAAAAATTAACTAACCTGGCCTATGGACCGATTAAAACTAGAAAAATTCAAAACGGTATATTTTTTCACATCGCCGGAAGTGATGAAGACCATGTTTAATCGATGAAGACCATGCTTGGGAAAATGAAAGTTTACATGCTTGGTAACTAACATTCAATGTTGTAACTAAATACCGCATGCTCGATAGAAATCTATCAATGTCGTAGTCAAGTAGAAAAATATTTAAGTTTCGGATACTTTACATCATGTCTGGCAAAAAATTCAAGCAACATACCGTGCCTAAGAGTGCAGCCCGACATTCTCGAGAATTAACTATAGTGCCTACAGCAATGGGTCGAAAACTGAAAAATTCAAAACTAATAGGTTTTTAATTTCTAAACCAAAAAAAAAATCAGCCGAGGGACTACGCCCTCCTGCACCCCGTACATGCGATCTGAAAAAAATAACTTTTGTCATCAGGCATAGTTTTTGGGTTGAATACTATGCAGGATTGAATCAAAATGGGGGATAAGCTCGTTTACAGCGCATGGTACATGGTATGAATACCATGCCGAGTACGAATGGTTCGGCATTGTATTCATATCACGTCCATGCCGGTAGCTGGCTTTTTCTAAAATGGCTAGATTCAAAGAAAAAAATCAAATTTTCAACCTCTCAGTAGCAATTCTCTCTTCACAATCATCCCCCATTTCCCCCCAAAAAAGTTCCCTCTCAAATACTTTTTATCTTCTTCTACTCTCTCCTCACTCACCCAAAATCAAATAAAAACACATACTAATCATTTATCAAAAATCTTATGATTTTACTAATGATTATTAATCACAAATCCCGATTAGTGAGGGTAGATTAGGCATTATAAAAATACCCCTTTGATTTATATTTGGATCCCTTTTATATCCCCTTCCTTTTTTATCCTCTACTCCTCAAGTTCTTTTTATTCCCAACCCATAGACAAGGTTAAGGGATGTACAAAAGATAGTGGATACATTAATGCCCTTCCGTGAATCTAAGTTTCTTAACTACCGATTGTCGAGAGTAAATCAGTAGTTAAAAACGCATAGAGAATACCGATTGATATGAATTTGCGCTAAATGCATATTTGGGGCTACTATTAATCTAAAATTAATGATAAATTCATTTACTACCGATTATGGCTCAACCAAAATTCAAAAAAAAAAAAAAAGGATTTTGTAAATCTCATTTTGGGGCTACTCCTATTCGGTAGTTATATGAACTATTTTGACTACCGAATATGGTTGAATATTTTCAAAGAGGGCCATTTGTATAATCAAGTCGGATTTTACCTCATTTACTACCGATTATAGGCTCAACCAAATCCAAAAATACATGATTTTGGCAAAATCTCATTTTGGGGCTACTCTATATTTGGTAGTTATATGAACTATCTTGACTACCGATTATGGTAGGATATTTCAAAAGAGATCCAGACTATATAATCGGAAGTCGATAACTTCATTTACTACCGATTATAGGCTCAACTAAAATTCAAAAATAGAGGATTTTTGTAAAATCTCATTTTTGGGTCATTCTATAGCCTGGTAATTATATAAACCATCTTGACAACCGATTATGGTAGGATATTTGCTAAGAGGTCTACTATATAATCAAATCATGATAACTTTATTTACTACCGACTATAGGCTCAACCGAAATTCAAAATTCAAAATCTCATTTTGGGGCTACTTTTTTATTTAAACTATCTCACCGATTATGGGGCCATTCTATAATTCTCGATAACTTCATTTACTACCATTATAGTTAAATTAAAAAATGAGAATTTTTGCAAAATCTCTTTTTGGGGCTACTCTACCTCTGAGTTATATAAACTATCTTGACAACCGATAATGCTAGGATTTCGATAAAGAGAGTCTGTTGTATAATCGGAAGTCGATAACTTATTTACTACAGATTATAGGCTCAACCAAAATTCAAAAATTGAGGATTTTTGCAAAATCTCATTTTGGGTTAACTATATTTGAGGTTATATAAATTCTTCTACCGTATGATGTTTTAATCTTTGATAACTTCATTTACTATCGATTATAGGCTCAACCTTCAATCTTGATTGAATCTCATTTGGAGCAATCATGGGGAGAGGCTTTCTACCCCAAAACGAATTTGGATGTTTTTTGGCTTAAATCGATCACGTTTCCAATCTATTTTTGGGACGAGGGAGAGGGGGCACCCGGAAAACCCCTGATGCTTGCGATATTTTTGTTTGGTAAGATTGCATACCTTTTTGGGTTTTTTATCCCTGTTCTTATATGGTCTGCATTAGCCCCTCCATCTTAATTTCAAAATGAATGCAATTGCCTTAATTCCCTTGCATGCATCCCTACACTGATGACTGCATGGTTCTGAAATAACTGTCCCTTGTATGCCTCCAATCATGTGAATTGATTACCGGTCTCGTATGCCTCATGGGATAATCGTCAAAGATTGATGGCGCATGGCTCTAGGATAACTAGCCCTTGTATCCCCGTGGAATGTTCTAGAAACCTCCTCTAGGGTTATAAAACTATCCAAACCGAAATGGTACAAAGGTTGGCCAAAAGTAAGCTGTCATGTCGATTCTAAAAGAGAAGTGTGCATAAGCCCACCTAGGGCGAAGAAATCCGCAAGGCCAAAAGGAATGGGCGGAATCATCCTAGGCCACGGAACTAAATCAAGGCCATGCCACCAAATCGGGACTACGAATTAAAATCGCATCGAGCCACACCGAATCGATTCGGCCGATTAACTCCAACTGATTAGTCTCCACGATTAATCGCCTATGCCGATTAAAGACCGATTGGGCCACTCGTTGTCCTACTTTGCCTTGGCCGCCGCCCGACAATCGGATTTCGCGCCGGCCAAGAAGATGAAATGCCGTCGCCCGACGCTGATGAAGATGGACTGAATATACCGTTACCATTTGGAATATTTTGAAAGACGTGGATGGCGTTAAAACCAAGATGCCGACGTCGTTAGTCGAAGGAATATGTTGATGCCGTAGCTGCCAACGTTAAAGTTAAAGGTGATGTGAGGCGTGTAGTTCGCTGATGTGGCACCTTCCAAGTCATCATCCTGCTGACGTGGCATAGACTTCGCCGATGTGGCGCGACACGTCATCACTCGGAGTTGGCATACTTTTTTGCCGATGTGGCACCCGCCACGTCATCACCTCCGATGTACGAGACTTCGCTAACATGTTGCGCATCGATGTGGCACTCCGACCGGTCATCACCCGGTTGACGTGATGTACTTTTCGCTGACGTTCTTCCACGGCGACGTGTCACTTGCCGTTGGCTAGAATTGTTTACCCGAGCGCTTATGTGGAAATTTTATCCAAACTTGAGTTTTATGCTCATGGGATTGTGAGTTGAGTGTTTGATAGTTAGGCCTATCTAGTTTGTTGCACATGGGTTTGCACATAAAGATTTTGCAAGGCCTAGTTGGCTAAACTTTTCTAACCAAAGGAAATGCTTCAGGCCCAATGAACCTTTCTTAGCCAATAGGAGGAGCTTTGTAGGCCCAAATTAGCCCATTTTTTGTATAGAATATTAAGGGTACAAACATCCCCCCTCTTAATCCATAACCTGTTATGGGTTAAGAAGTTAGGTTCCCTCCGAATTTGCATTTTTCCTGGAGTGTTACATAACTCGCCCGAGCTTTGCCGTCGGAGTGTTATGCAACTCGCCCTTGTGGATGTGTCAGATTGCGCTAGAGTGTTATATATCTCGCCCCAAATGGTTACAAGTGACATATAACTCGCCCTAAGATGTTTTGTGTTGATACCGCTCAATGCTCGCGAAGCAGGGTGCACCTCCCCGCATTTTTCGCGCATGGAATGAAAAGTTGAGTTTTTCTCGCTATCTTGAATTCGCACGGGGGCCAATCCCTATTCAAGATGCGCGCAGAGTTTGAGATGTGTACATTTTCACGTGCCTAGATAAATGAAAATGTTCGCCATATTTGTTGTTATCCCGTACGATGGGGATAAAATTGAGATAGGTGAAAATTCTCGAATCACAAGCACTCACCCTATCTGCAAGGTGTCAGAGACATTGCAGATAAAGAGACTCGAACTGTATTGTTTTTCCATACTGACTGCGGATTTGATCATCCGCAACAACCTATAATTAACACGAACAATTTTGATAAAGTATGAAATACCAAAATAATGATGAATTAAATTTCTGAATATAAATAACAAGATAAATACATATCAAGCTCGAAAATGTGCCTCATTAAAACCTTTACGTGGAAAACCAAGTGATAAAACCATCATAAAGGAAAAGAGCGCAAAACAACGGGATTTGAAACTACTTCTAATGATAAAACTTCTTCAAGCGGAACGACCACCACCCACGGTTTCCATAGGTTTGAATGCTCGGTTCCATCACCATGCTGTTCCTTGCTCCGAGTAGGATCCACGAGGGCTGCTCGGCTTCAAGACATATTCCCGGTTTGAATGACCATTCTCCGACTTTACGATCATATCTCGCCTTGATTGCTCGGGCTTCAGTGCCTACTAATCACGAAAGGATGTTTCTCTTTTTTATTCCAAAGAACTCTTTCGCCTAAAGCCTTGATATCTTTGTCGTTTTTCCAAGATTTGACAAAGACGAGTTTTGGTTTCTTGAGATGTATCTCAGGTGGTAAGATCGTCTGTCCCGTAATCCGGTGTAAATGGTGAAAATCGGTGGATCTTTTCTTTTGCGTTCGATGGGACCACAAGACTCTGTGGAATTCTTCCGTCATTTTCCATTTGCCTTCTCAAATTTTTGAGATTCTCCATAATAACGCGGTTGGTTACTTCTGCCTGCCTGTTGCTCTGAGCATAGTAAGGATATGAGAAATTATGGCGAATATTCAGGTTCTTTCAAAAGTATTTGATCACTCAAGAATCGAACTGTTTCCCATTGTCTGATATTATCGTGTCTGGAATTCCAAATTTGCATGCATTTATATTCTCCCATATGAATCTTTTCACATCATGTCTCGTGTGATTTGTACTTGCCACCGCTTTCCGACCCATTTGGTGAAATAATCAAGAATGACAGTACGAATTTAACGCCCAGAGCTTTAAAGGGTCCGACGATGTCTAGTCCCCACATGAGAATGGCCAGTGGACTAAAAATGGATGCACTTGGTGGCTGGCCTTTTTGAATCGAGCGTGCTCTGGCATGGTACGCATTTTTGCGCGTATTCTTTTGCAGATCTTCGCATGTATGAAAGAAGTATCCCCGGGTCAGATTCCGCGCGAGACTACGCCCCTTAATGGTTTCCACATATTCCTTCGAGCCTCGCGCATCCGGTTGTCCTTCCTACCGATACGCACGCAAAATGGCTCCAAAGCTGTGCTCAGACATAACATCCCTTCCGATCATTGAGTATCTCCATGAATTCTTTTTCACCTTTTTAGCAAGTTTCATCTTCTCGGGAGTTTTCCTGGCCACAACACTGGGATGTAAGGTCGACGCCGGTACCGCAACGTTTTCAACATGATTGCTTATCCGTCGCTGACTATCAACATCCATATTGCTGTCGTGTTCTCGCATATCCCCTCGCGCCGATGTAGTTTCCTCTCGCCCCACTAGCGTGTTCGAGCAATGTAATAAAATGTCTTTCGAGATGTTGTGTAACTCTGAAAACTAGTAAACAAAACTGTGGAACGCGGGTTATATGTCAAGATTCGCGCCTCGTTTTTCCAACCGCGGTCGTCGCCCAATATAAAATCGGGCGAACTCATTTCCCGACTCTCTCATATGATCCAAATATAAGGCCATTCTCTCTTCCTTGGCTCGTAGGTCCCGCAGACCGGTTAACTACTAGCATGGAATCGACCACTGACATCACGTTCTTCGCATCTAAGCTGTTCGACTGACTTTTAAACCGATAATTGCATCTTCATATTCAACTTCATTGTTTGATGCTTTGAAACCCAGACTGGTCGTTTCTCGATCCTCGAACCTTCGGAGTAAGGATGAGCGCATCCAACTCAACGATCACCCACGTTTGATGACCCATCAGGTAAATACGGTCCATAATGGTTCCAGTGTATCGATCTTCATTACGTGAGACGCCCTGACCTGATCGCAGTGATCGACTCTATGGGTTTGAACAACTCTTCTTCTTCTCCAAAGAACCGTTTCTATATCGTCCACAGAAAGTCTCCTAGCTAGTCAGCAGCTAGGGCGTGTCCCTTCTCTCAGTTCGGTTTCGCACTTGATCTCATACTCTCTCGTAAAATTTGACCATGTGGGTAGTCGACTGGAATCATCAAGACATTCCAGATTCTCTTCAAAGGAGTATTCCGAGTAGACTACGATCTTCCTCCTTGGAAATAAGCGCTCGGTGCGACGAGATGCGTGGAAAGGCAAGTGCTATCTTCAATTTTCTATACCGTGTTTCCTCCGCCTCGTCAATGATTTACCGACGAAGTAAACAAGTTTTTCATGTGGGTCCGTAACAAACAACACCGCACTCCACAGCTGCTCCGTACGCTGATAAACTCCGGACAGTTGTCCAAGCTTTGACTCACCAAAACTGGGAGTTTACAAATACGCTTGATTTCATCAAAAGCCTTTTCGCACTCATCCGTCCAACCAAAATTCACTTCTTTCTTCAAAACGCCAAAGAATGGCTTGAATCGATCCGACGAGCGTGAAATGAAATGGTTTAAAAGCCGCGAACCGTCACGCTTAGCTTCAGACCTCCTTCTTCGCTCTTGGGGGATGGTATTTTCTCGATGGCTCGAACATGAGCCTCTGATTGGCTCATTCCTCCGCTGCCATCAAGTATCCAGGAACTTTCCCGATGACAGCCCGAATGAATGCGATTCCTTTTGCTGGATTGAGCTTCATACAATATTGAGCTTCATACAATATTGTCTTAAGATATCGAACGTCTTCTGCAAATCAATAAAATGCGATTCCTTTTGCTCTGATTTCACTACCATATCATCGATATATACTTCCATCGACTTCCCAATTAGTTCCTTGAACATATGGTCTACCAAGTGCTGGTAGGTCGCCCCCGTTTTTTAGCAACCAATGGCATCACAAGAGTAGCAATAAACTCCTCTGCACAATACAAACGCAGATGTTTGATCGCTCCTCGAACAAAGGTATTTGGTTATACCTTAAAAACCGGCCCATGAATGACAGCTCTATACCCCGAGGTTGCATCCACCAAATCTCTTATCCGTGGGTAGTTGCACGACGCTTCTGGACATGCTTTTATTCAAATCATTAAAATCGATACGACACAAATTTTACTATTCTTCTTTGAACGGGTACGCTATTTGACAGTTAGCTAGGATATTGACCGGTCGAATAAAGCCCGGCCTCCAACAAAATGTTCGATTTCGCAGCACCCATCTTTTTGCTTTGCGCCATATTCTATTTATTTGTATCGAACGATGGAATTCTTCATCGAGTATTTAGCCTGGCAAGCTGGCAATTTAGGATCTATCCTGAGAGTATATCAAGAAACTCCATGCGAAAACGCAAGGCTTGCATTTATAACGTAACTAAACCATCACGTTCATGCGCAAAGATCCGCCCGCGAACGTTGTTTTGTGCTCCTTATCTCCAATCTCGTATTTGACAGCTCAACGTCGGGGTTCAAATGTACTGGCCTCCCCTATATGATTCTCAACGAGGATTCTGTAATTGCTATTTCTGCTCGACTCGCATGATCTGGTTCCCGCTGACTTCTAACTTCTTGTACTCATCCATTGCACTCTCATGACATTTGTGGGCAGCCATTTGGTCACCTATAACTTTCACGACTCCTTATGGGTTAATAAACTTCAGGCATTGATGATTAGATGATGTGACTGCATCGATCTCATGATTCAGCCTCTATTCTTACAATCGATTCAGGGGTTCAACGAACAACAAGAGTGCCCAAAATGACTGTCACCATCAAGTATGTATCTTCACCTTTTCCACTCGCTTTTGCAACCCTCCCACAATAAAACCGATAATTGTATTTTCATCCTCAATCAAGTCGTATGAGATTCATAGAGAAAAGCTTCCTAAAAACAAGACGCTCATCGAGCTTCCCGTATCTACAGAATCCGCGCATAAAACATGCCAATCCAAGCGCTATAACGTATAACATCAGGCATGGAGCATATACACCTATCATGTCCGCCTTAGAACTCGACCAGAAAACCCAAGCTCCTAGTTTCGCTCCAATACCGCTGGCAAAATTGATGTGGTTTATCAAGTAACATTCTTTCAATTGCTCGAGCTTTCTCCACGGTCTCATCTTCGATGCCCGCTCGAGTCATTGAATGGATCCTGACGTGACTGACCAAAATCACACGAGCGTTAATCACATGTGATGTGCCAAACTATCCAGGACATTTCCCAAAATCCCTTTTCACGTACTCTTGCTGCTTCCCAGCGTCGATCATCCGCTGGACCTCGATCTGTAAAGAGCGGCAATTGTCGGTCTTGTGACCATTGTCTTTATGGAACTTAAAGTATTTGCTCATGTCATGTGTCTCTGCTGGAAGAGGACGAGGTGGGATCAACTCCTTGCTGATTTTCTCATATAACTCTGTAAGCTGTATGTTCAATGGTGTCGACCATATCATGATATTTCGGAATCCAGCTTCCATTCGTTCACCTTGGTTCTTCTCTCGG
>JAJJWW010008637.1:0-102735 GCA_023531295.1 Papaver armeniacum | reverse complement strand
AGCGTCACTAATTTCTCGCTTTCCCTTCTATTTATACCAACACAAACCCCAAACCCTAGTTCTTGATAAAACATCAATTAAAAATGAAATAAACTCTCACCCACTTCTCACTCGCGTGATGGCTCTACTCAATCATCTCTCGTCTTTGAATCGAACATGCGGGGTGGTTGGTGATGAAACCCTAACCCTATTTATCTTTAATCTAGCTTCTAGGTTGAATAGAAGCTATAAAAAGATAAATAAGGGAGAGAGTGGTGGCGAGAGGCTAGAGGAGTTGTTGGTGATGATGATGGCTCTGCAAAATGATGTGGAAGAAGGAGGTGGAGGTATGGTGTGGGTAGGGTTTTGCAGAGCTCTGCAGAGGAGAAGAAAGAGAAAGTGAGGAGAAGAGAATGGGTCTGTCGATGGGGTGTATAGGGTTAGGTAGATAGGGTGTTGAGCGGGCACAAAGAAAAGTGTCGATGAGAGGGTCACACCGAGCGTAGGATGAAGTGAAGAGATCTGAACGGTCGAGGTTGGTAGCCGGTTTTGGAGTGATCTCGTGTTGCACGGGATCATCGAGATATAGATGTAAGCGATGGAGCGACCGTTGGATGTAGCCAGGCGAGATCTTGACGGCTCAGAGTGAGCGGGCTCGGATCCCGGTCGTGGGTAGCTCTAGCCCATGTCTTCCTTGTTGGGTTGCAACCGATTGGCGCGCGGGCTTTGGCTATCTGCTCCATAGATGCTCGACTCCAATTCTTCGCTCCTTGGCTCCTCGCATTCTCCGAGCTTTATTTAGTACCTAAAAATGCAAAATTAATTAATACAAATATTTATTCTTGAAAACTCATAAAATACAGAATCTGGGATAATATCTGATTCTTACGCGCAAAAGATGAGTAAAATGCCAATAAAAAGGTGTATAAATATGCACTATTTGGCACTCATCAATTATAGCACCGCAATTGCACAGAAATTTTGTAAGCCTAAACAATTGATACCACACAATAAAGCAAGACAACAATAGTTTTTCTTAACCGGAACCAATTGAATCACACACACATCCATACATACATCATGGAATAAAACATCAATTGTACCGAAATTTTGTTAAGCAAAAGCAAAAGAAAAATATATATGAAATAAAATCAGGCTTTTCTTAAATAGGAAAACAATTAACTAATAACATTGTTACCTCAAATTTCCCATCCGCTTCTCCAATATGTTTGCATCTTCTTCCAGGGAGAATTGATATTGAAATATCCTTATGTTGTCATCCTTATGCAAAACAAAAGAATAACAACAACCAACCTTTACCAGAGAAAGGTTGAAAATCGTTTTTAACAATTGCAAGCAAAAGTTGAAAACCGTCGAAACACATATGCTTTTATGCTAAACCAAAACCGATTCAACATATTGTGACTTTTTCACATATTGTTTCTACAAGAACCCCTCATGATCCTTTGATAAATCCTACCAACATGGGCTAGAACTTAATCCTGCTAAATCAAAAATTCACCCAAAACATAAGGGTTCACAACATTATCAGATCGGATATCAAGTTTAAAAAACCGAAATCAAACATCCCATAAATACAAATGCAATACACCATAAATATTCAATAAATAATAAAGTATTGCAATCACCTCTATCTTTTAGGGAATTGAATTTCTAAAACAACGCAAAAAGAATGAGGTCATTCCGAGTTCGGACAAAGAAGTTATGGGAAAAACAGTTTTACACTTCTTCATATGGGTGCCTCTCACTAGGATCGGTTCCCCATATTACACCTATCACTAGGATCGGTACCCCAAGTGTTACTTGGGACGGATCACAACACTAAACTATTTCTGACATAACTTTTGCATACGATGTCCGAATTCAGTGATTTTTGGCTCGTTTTAACCATAAAAACAAGAGCTACACATATATGATCAGTAGATATAAACATCATAAACTCACGATTACCGTTTCTATCAAAACCTCAAATATAGATAGACAAAGTATGAGTATAGAAGAAAAAAAATCTCCTAAAGATGTTAATTAGTCATATAATAACCGAGAGATCATGTGCTCAGTTTTATGTGCTTCCTCACCTTTCAAAAAATTGAGCACCAAGGTGAGTATGCACATTCTAACACAACTAGTTTGTGTTGATCATGAGTTGATCCTTGTCTTGTTCGTCATGAGTGACTAAGACATAATCATCATTCTTGACCTCTTGCTTGGTTTGTTTTCTCTTATTCCATCTCTTGTTTTTATTATTTGACTTGTGATGAAGAGTGTCATTATCACAACCTTTACTAGTACAAGAGATTTCAGACATAATGTCTTTCTTTATACTTTCAAGAAGACTCTTGTAATTATTGTCAACAACAATTAACAGTTGAGAGTCATTCTTGTGACTAACTTTTGGTCCCTTCTTGGCTATGAAGGACTTAGGGACCCATTTGGAGTTGGGTTTCGCAGGAGCAGCTTTCTCCTTCATACCATTAGGAACATTGTCCTTTTGAATAATTTTCGAAACACCCTTTCTCCAATTTGGAACATCAGATATTGTTTTTGCATTAAAAAAGTCATCTCTCTTTCTAGAATTAGGTATTTTATGAAATAACCTTGTCGAGTGATATGCAAAGTTTTAACTATCATTATAATAATTCTTTTGCCTAAACTTAGGACAATACCAATCTGAGTTCTTATGAGGAGAAAACTTAGCCAATTCGTTTGATACAATAGAAAGTGCATATTGCATCTTACGAACTTTGCATTCCCATTGCAAGTGTCCTTTATTACCAAAATAATAACAATGTTGAGTATAAATATACGAAGTATGAGTTTTAATGTTACCTTTTTGTGGATCCTCTTGCATTGGAGCATGGCGAGTTTTCTTCTTCTTCTTCTTCTTCTTATCCTTGTTCAACGTTGTTGCTTCCTTGACATTAGCAGACGTGCTCTCTTTGATTGTTGTACTTGAAGAGAATGGTTGAACATGATTCTTAGGCTTGACTGGTTTTACTTCTTTACAAGAAATAGTATCATTTTTGACATCAGTGGAAGCCTCTGGTTGAGAATAATTTGTATCTTTAAAAATTTTTACTTCTTTGATAATATTTGAAGCATATATTCCCTTATAGCCCAATCCCCGTGTATCACGATGATTTCTACTTGCTTCTAACATTGAGGTTACATTTTTTGAGCTATCAATGCACTTTTCAAGTGCAAATTTTCTTCTTCTAGCATCTTGATTTTATCAAGAGCACTTTCTAGGTCATCCTCAAGGCGTTTTTCTCATAAGACATATTCCCCTTCCTTGTCTTCGAAACTCTTTTGTTGAGAGTTAATCCTTGCATCAGATTCAACAAGTTTTTCTTCAAGACCCTGTATTTGTTGAGAAGTATCTTCCCTAAACTTCCATCCTTTCACATTCAATATTAATTGCTTTAAAATCATCCCGATTTTTCTCAATTACCTTTTTGTAAATAAGTATTTGCTTACAAACAGATTCTGAGGGTGGTTCAATAACCTCTTGCGATACGTTAACTGAGTCTTTCTTTAGTTTTCGCTCTCGCTTAACTCTACTTTGAATCATGTCTTATAGGTTGAATCGCACCAAACACAGATTGTTAGATCTTTTCGTGTTTGCCTGCTCTGATAATAATTGCAAAGGCGAGGGTACCCAAATATACCTAAATCTAAAACTTTTCCTACCTATAAGTCCTTTCACACTATAATACAAGTCAAGATTGTTTACTAAAAAGGTGGAACACAATAGGATTACTTATCAAGTAAATAGGAATTAACGTTTGTGTAATTTACTTTAATTATAATAAAACAATTATAATGTATAAAGTAACGAGACAATGCAACTAAGCTTCTTGTTATCTTAGTATCATTTTCACTTGCCCTTACTATAATTGTGTGAAATTCTTTCTAAATTAATCGGTTAAAATTCTCTAATTCATGGATACAAGATCAAGACAATACAACAATCGAATGCTATGTTTACTTGTGTTTTCCGCAAGAATTTTCTAATCGGTTATATCTTCATGGTTTTCTCTGATCTGACTTAACAAAATAAACCCCTGAACACAATAGGATTACTTATCAAGTGTTAAATAGGAATAATAACGTTTGTGTAATTTACTTTAATTATAAAATGGAAAACAATTATAAAAGCAAAGTATGTGAGTTTATTTTGTCGTGGAAATATAAATAGTAATTGACTCCTTGGCACATCAAAATTTTTATTTGTTAATGAGGAAATTAATGTTCAATTATCAAATGCTAGAAGTCATGACTACTTGAAATGGTTTTCATTAATTTTTCCCCTCTTAAATAATGTCATTTAACACGACCTTGTCCCTCTTAATTTGCCTCTAAGCTAATTTTCCATCTGCGCACACCAATAGTATATCTTCATGGTTTTCTCGTTGATGCGGTACTCTCATCATCATGTTATATTTTTGACATACTCTAGAGACATTTACGCCATGGACATTGAGAGACAAACTTAAGAGGGTATTAGATAAGGCATGAACAAATAACTAACCCGACACCTAAATGAAAAAAGTCCATCCACGGTCCTTAATGAGATCCTTTGTTGCTGTTATTTAACTCTTGTTGAGATGCATCACAAATATTGAACTATACTCTACGCAACTAAAAATTATTTCCTATAGTTCACCTAGTTGTCAAATGTGGGCAACTAAAAGGAAAAACACAAAAACGAAATCGTATTCCTACAACGCCTTTTGTTGCCATTTTCAACATACTTAACCTGATGAATAAATTTAGCAAAGAAGGCCAACTAATACCCCTAGGTTATTTTATGAATTGATTTTCTTAACCCAAAATATCAAACTTTTCGGAACAATTCCCATTTTATTTACCCTCAATAGTATTCCATCAATAGTCATAAATGATATTATCCAACACCGTAATTTGAAAAACAAAACAAAACACCATACTGCATTTTGAAGAGTAATTTGGAGTAATTTTATCGAAGAAAATAAAAAATAAAATTAGGTTTCAACTTTTACCTTTTAATGGTATTCTCTTCACTAGTCAATAGGCATAAATGATAGTATCCAACAACAGTTGCATGCCGATGACAAAAAAACACCATCTTTGCATTTAGATGAGCCTATGCAATGCATAAACAAAAAGTAAAATTCGAGAGAAACACAAAAATCGGGAGAAACTTTTTACCTTTTAATGATTGAATAGAATATGGCGATGAAGAGGAGTTCCTTGCAAATTAAAATTCGATTTATGGGTGTTGTCTCTTGTATGCTATTTATGTAGTTGAAGAGTCACGTGGGTAACACCGAAGGCGTGTCTTTTGGCCATATCGTACCTATTAAGCCGCTTACGTGACTCTCTAATATGGGAGAAAACTTGAAATTTAATTTGGTTCGCCACACATTCTCCTTTATATAAAGAAGAATTGATTGACACATCAAAATTTTGTTAATGAGGAAACATCAAATGCAGAAAAACCCTGGACCTTGTCAACTGGAAACTCGTGATTAAGCCGCTACACAAAATTACACCTAACTGTGTATAGTTGAGACCGAGCAACTAAAACCTATAGTTCACCTAGTTCTGTCTGTATTCCCACGCCTCCAACTTATGAATAAGTAACGTACTTGGAACAATTCCTTTTATTCGTATTCCAAACAGTAAAGGAACAACAAATCTGTTTGTTATCAACTCTATTCAGCCACGTGATGTGAGTTCGACAAAGGCTCTTCTGTTTATCTCAATAAACTTCTTCGTCGGGTTCTTAGATCTATCTTATTCTCAATTACCGAAGTAATTGTTAAGATTTTGCAATCAATATTTTTAATCACAAAGAATTGTATTGATGCCGATCTACACAACTAATCAATCCAATCTACCACAAGGATAAACTGATTATAGTGGGATCCTCTTATACCGAAACAAGTATTGTGCACACCAAAGAGTATGACCCGCAAATACGAAATCTTCAATATCTTCTTGTTCTTTAAATCTTCTTAGATCTTCAATAAACACCTACACACATCAACTTGAATCTCTTGTGATCAATCACGCACAGAACGGAGTCTATTAACAATGGATTATCACAAGATCATATTTAGAACTAACAACAGTCTAAAGATCCTTGTCGAAACTTCGATCTAGTTTGAGTGAATCTTATATCAAAAGAGAAGATTCTCAGGCATAAACAAACTAGGTGCAATCAAAGTTCAACCACTGTTAGTCAATCAAATTAATCGAAAACACAAGATAAACCGCAATTATCTAGTTTCCCACCAACGTTACTCGTAGAGCTTCTCAATCCCAAATAAGACTTTAAACTGAGCGGCCGTAAGAGATTTCGCCTAATTAGGTTACTCTCCTCTCCGAATAAGCGGCTTCACCAGTAACAACACAACCGAGGAAGTTTGTTGTCACGAAGGATTAGTTTTCTAGAAATACAAACTTGAAGTATTTATAGACAAGGAAGTTTGGACACCAAGGAATTTCCAAAACCGAAAATATTCTCAAAGATATTCAATACATTCCAAATTCGGTTTCCATAATTCCTGGAAATGCTCTGTCCAAAATAATGACCGGAAATCTCTTCGGAAAATCTCAACTAGTAAATTCACATTACTAATTCTCGATTTCCTAAAATAAAATTAAAACCTTAATTAAAAGATTCTTAACTTACTTATGTTTCGATCCTGGGATTTCCTTCCTGTAGCTATTAAGGATTAACTTTGAACAATAAAATATAAACATTACTGCACGTGTTCAAAGTATGCCGACATCCTTACTTTGTAAATCCTCTTTCATACTTAGAACCTTGAAACCGATTTGCCACACTTCCAAACATGTTTAAAATTAGTTCATTTGACTTTTTAGAACTATATATGCGATTTATTGAGAAACACTCAATCACAAATCATGGGTTTAACGGTTCTACCAAAAAAAGTTTCGGTTCTACCTCCATGTGAGTACTGTGCATAGTCACACTATCTTTCCAAAAATTCGGTTGACTAGGTACTAGTATCGGTTCCCCACATATATATGATATCTAACTTATATGTGTTGCACATGTCCATAGGATCGGTTCCCCTTTGCCTAAAAACGTGTTACACATGTCCATAGGATCGGTTCCCCTTCTACAAACTTGCTGCACCTCATATAAGGATCGATTCCCCTTTGTGATGTGTTGCACTCTTCATAGGATCGGTTCCCCTTTCAAGAACTATGTTTAAAAGATTCTTAACTTACTTATGTTTCGATCCTGGGATTCTCTTCCCTTAGCTATTACGGAATAACTTTGAACAATTAAAGAAATAAACATTCACAAAGACGTGTTCAAAGTATGTCGACATCCTTACTTTGTAAGTTCCTTTCACACTTACAACCTTGAAACCGATTTTCCACACTTCCAAACAAGTTTAGAATTGGTTCATCTGACTTTCAAGAACTATGCAATTGATCAAACAAACATTCAATCACAATCATGGGTTTAACGGTTCTACCAAAACAAGTTTCGGTTCTACCTTCCATGTGAGTATTGTGCATAGTCACACTAGCTTTCCAAAATTTGGTTGACTAGGTATATATGGTATCTAACTTATATGTGTGGTATCTAACTTATATGTGTTGCACATGTCCATATGATCAGTTCCCCTTTGCCTAAAAACGTATTTCACATGTCCATAGGATCGGTTCCCCTTTATGCTATAAACCTTGCTGCACCGCATACAAGGATCGGTTCTTCTTTGTGATGTACTTTGCCTCTTACTAGGATCGGTTCCCCTTTCCTATATTTGGTCGACATAAAATCACAAACCCGATCATACCATCTCGAGTGATTACTTAAAATCGGTTTCACTAATAAAATTCATACCAATACATAAGTCAGGCCTTTGTGAATAGTTCTACCAAGAACACAAACAAGTTGTGAGCGTTTATACTCAATAACACATATTGGTTGTGCATAAGATATGCAATGAATAACAAAACCAATAACACCTGGCAATTTCCTTTTCGCTTCACAAACAATTTTATTAACTTACTTCCTTAGAACACATGTAAAACATTGTTCTCTAGGATGAAATCCTCACCTTATACCCATACATAATCACAATAGCATTCAAATGATTATGGCGATGTCTTATCTGCAAAGTTTAATATTTAAGCAATAAACCTCGTATTGTATTCCTTAATACTATGTTTATCTAGAGTTCAAATATGCTTCGCAGTTTTGTTTTCAATATGCACGACTTGAAAGTGTTAGAGCATTGCTCGGTCGAACTCACATGCGTTGCTGTATCAAGCATGTTTGTCAATATTAGTGATCAAAACTATATGTCTTGATTTCTAGTTTACTTATGACTAAGTCTCGGTCTAAGATAGTTAAGTGCAGTTGAGCTCCAAACTCCATGGCGATCATCTTACGAAGACGAAGAACTACTCGAGGAATAAGTGGAACTTAATCCGAAAAAAAGGTATGTGGAGACTTGAACTTATCTGTCACTCAAAAGTCTATTCTATCTCCTACTCTTGAGACAAAGTCGTACAAGTATGATAGTTTTCATACATACACATTTGCTATTTTGAGCTGAGTTTACTCGCGTATCTTTTTCTCGAAATATGTGTTGGTGATCTTTTGTTTTAACCGTTTTCATCTTTACCTGTGACGCAAGTCATGAAGACGTTTCAATCTTGAAAATAGCTTTGATGACGATAGTCGTGAATAACGATTGTTATAACATTATAGAAGAATGTTTCAACGATTGAAATGTAGAGTTGAGATTACAAACTATGGATATAAGCATATATAGTGTGTTCGCACATTAGTGTATAAATCCATGTGTCGGAAACCAAGTGCGTGCATATGTGGGCATGCGGTATTGGTGAAGGAGACAGGTTGAGTATGCATACCCGTACGCGTACCCACGGAAGTTTTCATACCGAAAATTTCTGCTGGAGTTTGTAAGTTTGCAAACTAGTAAACCAGACACCTTATGTACGCATACCCGTACGTGTACTCACGGATGTTTTCGAACCAAAAATTTCTACTGAGTTTGTAAACTCAAATCCGGTATCTAAGGTACGCATACCCGTACGCGTACCCAAGCTGGTTATTTCTCAAATCGGTTGTTCATGAACTTAAATTATAAGGAATGCAATCATTGCAAACCATGGCTATATTGTTCATGAATTGATTCAAGTGAATCAAACCGATTTTTTTTTCAATTGTGTCTATAAATAAAGACCTAAGTGATAGACGCATTTATATGTCTATTTTGATCTCAATTATGTGTATTGTTAGTTCTCGATGCAATACTTATTTGATTATTTTGTGTTTTTGTAGGTGTTTTTGTACAAATAAGCATTTGGGGGAAAAGTTGCTCGAAAAGTGATATTTGCGCCCCCTAGAGGAATTACTAAAGGGACCTAGCAGTGGATAAGGGGAACCCCAAATACTTTGGGGCAGTTCCAGAGCAAAGAGATCGAGTTGTAGAGCGAGTTACACTAGCAGGTGAAGAAGGAGAAACTGAAGAACAAAACACCATCCAGGATAGCCGTTTCTTCAGTCTTAATATTTGTAACAGTGCTACAGTGCTTATAACAGTTCTCTATAATAGTTCAAACCTTTGTAACAACTGGTTTGTAGCGCCAATACAACGTTGCAAACAGTCTGTTTTATTGTTTCTCATCCTTTTAATCAACTTTTGACCCATAAACCAATATTTTGAGCAAGTGGTTAATATGAGGAGCTAAACCCCATTGCTGAGGCGACGGAGGAAGCTAATTTTCCATGATGTTTGTGGTAATTTCTATTTTAATTAATTTATGCAATCTCTTTTAAGATTATTTACCTTCATTGAGAATTAATTGAATGATTTTTCCTAAGCAATTGTGATTTCTCTTGATAGACTATGCTTAGACCTAGGTTTTTGATATTCTATGCTTTCGAAATACAATTGTTATTCTAAAAATCTACCTTTGCAAAATATTATAATCACTTTAAACGTAAAATGTTGCATGAATGTTGATTAGATAAAATTACATAAAAATTGCAGATTGGTGAAATCTTGAGAGTCGGTGCTTTTTATGATATTGATAACAACTTTGATTAAGTTTTCTATTTTAATTTGAGTCTAAAACGAATCTTCACGAGTCTTTGAACGAACCACTATTCTTACCATTGTAAAAACTACATCAATTTTTGGCACCGCCAACACGGACTTGTTTATAGATTTTTTAAAATTAGGTTTTTATTTTTGTTTTTATAATTTTTTTCTTTTTTACGCGTTTTGTTATTTCTTGTTTTCTTTCAGATTTGGAGCTGAGCTAAAGAAAAAGAGAGAAAGTGCTGAAAAGAAAAGCGAAGACAAAGAAGGAAGGAAAAGAGGAATCCAAAAAGGTGAAGAAGAAGATTTTGTATATAATTATTTCATTTTTGTTTTATATTTAGAAACTGTAGATAGGATTTTATTGTTGTAATTTTTCTTTTTATTTTTGGACACTTTTTGGACTTTGTTTTTGGGACATTGGACATTACTATTTTTAAACCCTAAGGAAGGGTTAAAAATTAAATATAAACTGTTTGCAGGGAAGGACGACAGTTACGATACTGTCTTGGACCCTCGGGTTCGTACACTGACATCGGAGTCAGTGGCCTGAGTCGACTTCAACAGTTCATCGCCCGTATGGTACGGGAGGTAAGACTTTATCCACCCATGAATCCTCTGTCAGTGGGTTTTATTTTGTGTGCCAACTCACACCCCTGCAATAGAATGTCGAATTGGTATTACAATAGCCAATACAACGAATATCCGACTGATTTTGAAAATGGACATTACTTTGACCATAGTGTGAATAGTGGTTGGGAACATCAAACTTTTCAAGGTTATGGTTCATACCATGGTGATCCCAATTACTATTCGTAGTACCCCCACCATTCATATGAGCAAAACAATTATTCATATTCTTCTAGACTATAAGAAGCTTTCAAGAATCATTCCTTATTTATGAAGGAAACCTTTAATATTCCAGACGAGTCCCAAGAGCAGTCAACTAGGATGTCTCTAGAAGATTCTCTTAAGAAATTTACTGAGAATACAAATAGGATTGTGGAAAAACTGGCTCAAGATAGTCTTAATTTTCAATATAGTGTTTCCAATAGTACCCTTGAAAATGAGGATAGTTTCTCACATAATCAGGGTGACGAGGATATAATTTGTAGCACTACTTTAAATGAGGTTCAACCATTTTTTGATGATTATGATGAGGATAGTGTTGATGAATAATTTGAAATATGTGGGCATAGTGAACAGGAATTTGTTACTCCAATTGAGCTTTATAATGATCATGTTATTTATAGTTCAAATCCAAATAATTTTAATAATTATTCACTTATTCAAAAGGACGAGGATTTGACTAGGAGTATATCCGTTTTAGATGATGTAGAATTTCCTAGTTACAAATCCGATAATGATTTAGAGGAACGAGTTTATTCTGAGAATATTATTTTAGAGTCTAACGATTTAAAAACAATAGTCTTAGACGAAGAAGATGAACTCGTAGAGCTTTTAAATATGAGTGAGGATGCATCACCTGAGTATAATCTACACGAAGACATTAACCATTTTCAGGATTCTGATGATCTAGAAATTAGGTAAATTGTAGCTAGTCTATTTAGAGACACCCAAAACTCTAAGTTTGGGGATGATTATCATTCTCCTTGTGCCTTACCTTTAGACCTTACAGAGATCCTCACTTGGGACTTGACATATGTGCCTCAACCATTTTAAAAGATTCTCTTAATACACGTTTTCCTGAACCTAGTGATGTCCATAAGGAAGTTCATTTATTAGAAACCCATCCTCTCTTGTTGATGTGGTTTACCCACCAGTGATACCCGCATTGATTTTGTTTTCCCACCAAAATTTTTCTTCCAATTGTGGGAATGTTTAAATTCCAAATGTGTCAGTTATAAGTTCTGAGACTAAACCTAATTATTTTAGGAAACTAGAAATGACATATTTGCTTAAAAATGACCACCACTTTCATTGTGGTCAACTGTGTGAGTCAAAACTGGTTGACTTAGAGGATCCTCAATTATTCAGGTTATTATTATGTGCTTCAAAATTTTTCCAGACCTTAGAACCTGATCTTTAGGATCTTATTTATGAGGAAATGCTGCCCAAAGAAATTTATTTAGACCCTTTCATAGAGCCAGAACCTGAACCACATAGTTGTCTTAAACAAGAAAATAGACAAGGGTGTGCTTTATTTGTCCATTTTCTTAGTATGTTGCAGATTACTTTTATTTGTGGTATCTTTATTTGGTATTGATGACCCGCAGATGTTGCGGCTATTACTTTATGATTATATGAGGTGACTAGTTTTTTATTCTGGCTAAAGACGTTAAACTTAGAACTTCTTGGGAGGTAACCCATGCTCATGCAACACTATTAATATCTTTCCTTAACTCTTTTGCTTCAAATGGTACTTGATTCTCCTTGTTCATTCTTTTAATTCTATCTTTAGAACATTGAGGACAATGTTAGATTTAAGTTTGGGGGTATGGGAGAAACTTTTTAGTTGCATTATTAAAATCCAGAGCCTAGAAATTTATGCTTATTAAGGATGGCACTAACCAATCTAAGTGGATGAAAGCATTTTGGTTGTAGGAGTTGAGGAACCAATCTGATTAGATGGAAACATCTAAAGAGTATATTCATAAAAGCACAGAGCTCATCGGGTGTTATAAATAACATGGTAGTTTCGCCATTTTTCGTTGAGTCTTTTTCACATCTGTTTTTATTTTGGTTTCTTTTTAAAATATGTTTGTCTAAGTGATTAGGTAGGGCTCACGAATCAAGTTGTTAGCACTGCTAGGATGTAATAAAGTGATTGAGATACCAAAAAAAAAGGTGAAAAAGAATATATATATATATATATTATGAAAAAAAAAATTGAGACCAGACCAACAGACCAAACAGAATAAATTGTTCAATAAAATCGACCACTGGTTCCCTTGTATATGCCAGCTGAGTTGACCTAGAGTTAGGATTATCGACCAATGGTTCCCTTGTATATGCCAGTGTGTTGATATTAGTCAGACTAGTGTCTCAGTTCATTAGGATAGGTTCATTTTGGCAGTGGCCTTCAAACTGATATGGGAAACACTGCTTCACCTAGTCAACATCAAAACCATCTATGTTTTCCTCTATATCCATCTCTTAATATATCCATGTGATTGGATGACTCCGGTTATGATGTCCAAAAACTATCTGAGTAGAGCTCTGTCACTTATATATGAATTTTAGTATGCTTGAGTGCAAACTCGTATACAAAAATTGGAATTTAGCATCAGGGTACTTCCTCCTATAGTCAATAAGTATGCCAACCAAGGAGATTCTTTAGAGCCTTCCAAGGTTCTGCGTAGATAGATAGGGTCTGGAGTATACAGGTTTTGTGGGTACACCTCTTGTAAACCCTCCCGAGACTATAACTCGGCCACTAGGGCCACCTAGGGGTTTAAAGGCTTATTGCATAAGCTAAATGCAATCGACGATGCCTGCGACACTGAGTTAGGATTTTATTTATTAGATTAGATTTGCTCGAGGACTAGCAAATAATAAGTTTGGGGGTATTTGATAGACGCATTTATGTGTCTATTTTGATCTCAATTATGTGTATTGTTGTTAGTGCTCGATTTTATACTTATTTGATTATTTTGTGTTTTTGTAGGTGTTTTTGGAGAAATAAGCATATGGGGGAAAAGTTGCTCGAAAAGTGATATTTGCACCCCCTGTAGGAATTACTAAAGGGACCCTAGAAGTGGATAAGGGGCACCCAAAATACTTTGGGGCAGTTACAGAGCAAAGAGATCGAGTTGCAGAGCGAGTTACACTAGCAGGAGAAGAAGGATAAGCTGAAGAACAAAACACCATCCAGGACAGTCGTTTCTTCAGTCTTAATATTTGTAACAGTCTTATAAAAGTTCTATAAATAGATTCAGACCTTTGTAACAGCTGGTTTGTAGCGCCAATACAGCGTTGCAAAAAGTCTGTTTTATTGTTTCTCATCCTTTTAATCAACTTTTGAACCATAAACCAATATTTTGAGCAAGTGGTTAATATGAGGAGCTAAACCCCATTGCTAAGGCGACGGAGGAAGCCAATTTTCCATGATGTGTGTGGTAATTTCTATTTTAATTAATTTTTGCAATCTCTTCAAGATTATTTGCCTTGATTGAGAATTGATTGGATGATTTTTCCTAAGCAATTGTGATTTCTCTTGATAGACTATGCTTAGACCTAGGTTTTTGATATTCTATGCTTTCTAAATACAATTGTTATTCTAAAAATCTACCTTTGCAAAATATTAGAATCACTTTAAACGTAAAGAGTTGCATGAATGTTGATTAGATAAAATCACATAAAATTTTGAGATTGGTGGAATCCTGAGTCTCGGTGATTTTTAAGATATTGATATCAACTTTGATTAAGTTTTCTATTTTAATTTGAGTCTAAAACGAATCTTCACAAGTCTTTGAACGAACCACTATTCTTACCATTGTAAAAACTACATCACTAAGCAATTGAACAACACTTGAACTAGTTCTTATGAGTCATTTGAACTAGTTATGAGAAAGATGAATATGGTTAATATGAAAGTGCTCATATGGCTAACCATTGGTTAACTATTTGTGAACCAACTAAGTGTACACGTTTAGGTACGGTTACTCAAACCTAAATGAATACATTTCATTTGTGTGTGACAAGCTAAGTTTCGATCTTACGGTTGAAAGATATTAGCTTGGTTGAATCAGGTTTTTCATCTAACAGTGATTATTGAATGCTTTGTTACCAAGGTAACTTAGATTGCAAACCCTGATTTGAAAACTATATAAAGGAGACATCTAGCAACTGGAAAAACTAATCCCCACACTTTCTGTGTGATACTAGTTGGTTTTGCTAGAGTCGATTCTCCTTAACCTTAGGTTTCTTCTCGAGACCCCAGTAGGTTAACGACCAAAGACTTTATTGGGATTGTGAAGCGGACGAAACTACTTTTTGTAGTTGAGCGATCTGATCTTGCCATTTTCTATCGTACGACTTCAATTGAATAATTGACTTGAGATTATATCTCTGATAGGGCAAGATAAAAAGAAATCACAAACATCTTCGTCTCATCGTTTGTGATTCCACAATATCTAGTTTCGCTACCATACGATTTATATTATTGTGAGGTGATTGATAATACTAGGTTGTTCTTCAGGAATATAAGTCCGGGTTATCAATTAGTTCTGTTTTACCTTGATTTATCAAAAGACAAACAAAACTCATAGGTTTATCTATGGGAGATAGATTTATCTATCATCATAGACTTTTCTCTGTGATACAAATTTGTTTATTGAAGTCTTCGACTTTGGGTCGTAGTAACTCTTAGTTGTGGTTGAGATCAGCTAACGGAATCAAGTGCGTGGTATCCTGTGGGGATCATAGACGTAAGGAGCGCAACTGTACCTTGAATCAGTGTGAGATTGATTAGGGTTCACTACACCAAATTTAGTGATTAGCAACAGTACCTGGTAGTTGCAAATAGGGGTCGCAACAGTTCAGCTCTGTTACGAAAGTCGATGTTGCAATTTTTCGCAATGACGACATTGTCGTTGCAAATTTTCAGTCGCAACAATTTGAAACTGTAGCAACGTCAAAATTTCGCAACTGTTTGAAACTGTTGCGAAACTAGATGGTCGCATAAGTTTGGAAATCAAATTGCAAAACTAGAATATCGTAACGACTTGTCAGTGCTTTGCGCAAATTTTTCAACATCAAAAAAAAGTGGTTTTGACTAGTCAAAACCAGGTATTGACCGGTCAAAACCAGGTCAACATTAGAAGCCCTGCAACAAATTTAAGTTTCATGTTCATTTCGAAATCAAATTAATCGAACAAAAGTATCAAATACACACTCTTAGAGCAACTGCAGTGGGCGACCAAGACCAAAAATTTGGGAAGAGATAGAGACGTAGTGGGACGGACTAAAGATCAAATACCAGACTATACCAAATTTCCAGACCAAATTTGGTCGGCGACCAAGACCAAACCCAAATTTTAGTCGAGCGTTGATATAGTGTTCGCCCCACACCAGGCGTTGATATAGTATTCGCCCCACACCAGGCAGACGTAAAGTCTACGCCCCACAGCAGGCGTAGTTTATACCCCCGCCCCATATATATATTAATTTATTGTGGGGCGTGGTTTATACCTCCGCCCCACTCAAAAATTTAGAATGTTTATATGGGGCGGGGATTATACCAACGCCCCATTGTTTTTTTTTTCCTTACATTTTCGGCACCGGGCGAAAGTATACCCTCCGCCCCACATCAAAGTAACGTATACTTCATGCCCCACACCAAAGCGTTGGTATAGTTTACGCTCCACCAAAATTTAGTCTTCCTCCCACTGCGTCACTCAACGGACTAAACCCAAATTTAGTCTTTTTTTTCCCTCTTTGGTCTTTGGTTATACTCGCACCACTGCAGTTGCTCTTAGAGTCAATGCACAATGATATACCATGATGCACTCCATATACACCAAAAAGTATGAAGCACATCACAAAAATCATATGAAGGATTGTCATATGGATATATTTATAAATTCAGTATCACACTAAGGTTCTTACAAAATGATTTAAAGAAAAAAGAACTCTCACATTCGTCTACTGGAACCAGCTAACCAGGTGAACATTTTCTCACGCATGAGGTATGCCCTGCTTGAAGTTTAAGTTGTCTCCATGGGTTGTGAGGCATTTCAACTAGAGGAACAAGCAAGAGCAGTGTGCTAGATGTCGCACGCCCAATGCAGCTGCTCAAAATCTACAACAAATAATGAACCATTTTACTATTAGAATTCAACATGAAAAGCAATAATTGAGTAGGTAATAGTTTGTATCTTTGATTGTTTAAATACGACAAGAAAGTTGTTGGTTCGTTCGACCGACGCAATAAAGAATGGACTAAACAGTAACAATCATTTTTCATGGTCCAGTTTTTAAAATCCTTTCTCTTTTTTTATTTACTTCAATTCTACTATTCCACAAGAGTAGAAAATTTGTTGGATAGAAGGCAGAGTGGGTAATGGGTGTAACCAACTGCTATTTTGGTTCAGCTAGACCATGCAAAGTCACTATAATTGTAATAATTCAGGTACAAAGGGAGAGACAAATTCTACCTGGAAGTATCTGTGGGGGCCATGACAAGTGCAATTGCTTCGGGTAACATGATTTAATAAAAAAGCCACGTCAAATCCATGTAAAATTTCAAATGAACTATAAATAGTGAAGTAGGTATGGGCAAGATATTGAGGTCTACAGGCAAATAATAACAATTCCAAAATAGTTTATTATTACCTGGTATGAATAATGTGTATGAAGATCAACTGAAGACATAATGCAAGTCTGTGAAGGACGTAATTGAAAAACGAACCAGGAAGTTAATGAGTGAAGGGACTATATACTTTTGTGACTAGGACAACACATATCAAGGATTAAAGATGTGCATGATATCATACGATTGATGTCAAATTGAAGTATTGATAGACACATTATGCGCCCAAAGTGAGGCAAGGATTAGATAGAAACTCCAATTGATTTTTCTTACTTACATGAATCCACCCAAGGGGGGAAATGGAGAGTTTGTCTTGCAACTCGAAAATTTCTTTTTCATTTATCGTCGAGCACTAGACAAACAACAAACATTTCATCACGAATGACGTTCACATTAAAATAAGAAGTGAATCACATGCAGGTGCAGAAGATTTAGGAAGTACACAAAAATAAACTATACTCCGTCAAAAAAGATATACTACGATACTTATTCAAGATGTAAATCACCTGAATAAGCACCGACAACACCTCCATATGCCAAGTTACCAGCAAATCATTTCCAGTAACCATCTTTAACCTTCTTGAAACTAAAGAGCCTCTTGAAGTTATCCTTGAATGTAAAGTTCAAGGCCTGATAACAGATTTTAAAAAAAGTTAGTGATTAAGCTACAATAATTCAGAATATGATAGCAGATTTAGGTTAAATTAAAGAACAAACAAGTCGATATATGGTCCAACCTGAGTAGGGAAGTAATGCATGACATTGCTTGTGTTACCTTTCCACAGTGTCCCCAAATCCTTCTTCCTTGATTATTCGTCCAAAACAATCTCCAATTACCTTGTAGGGTTCAGAGAGCCTGCCTAGCCAAAATGATCATCTCATCCTAGTTCTGAACCAACCTAAACACAATATCTTCCTGTCACATTCATGTAGCGCCCCCTAAGCTTGCAGCTGACTAATCCAAGAGATTAACTAAGTAAAGAAGCTCTAAAAATCTAAAGCATTTATTTAAACATTCAAATAAGAAATCTGCTACAAAACTTAACCCAAAAAATAGCCCCACTCAGAAATATATATACAAGAACTTCTCTCAGATCATACATATAAAATAGTCTTTTAGTTTACAAATAGAATATACAGCATAATAAACATAGCAGAAGATAACTGATTAACGGAGTCAGCTCCCCGAAGATTTCGCTGCGCAACTCTGCACATCTCGATCTGTCTCTGAAACTGAAAATGGGAATGGGTGAGCACATCATCCCTAAAAGGGGTGCCCAGTAGGAATAACATTTAACTTTCATGTAATCATTGGAAATGTTTTGAAAACAATTCATGTTTTCCCTAACACTAAACACAACCAATTCACGGAGTAAACATTCATGTATATGGAACTAACTCCTTCCAAAAAATGTACTAATATGGTTATTCAGCCTCAACCTATATAGCTAATATGGTGATTCAGCCTCCACCTAGTTATTGCATAAAAGCTCAAATTCATGTAGATATAAATGAAGGAGCAGTGTCCTATATACCACGGATGGAAATTCTCATTTCCAAGCAATCAAATGGAAATTCTTATTTCCCAACCAATTCATACAGACAAACAAAACATTACGATTCCTTTCCAAACAATGGAAAGATTAACAGAATGGACGGTACTTTTGAAATTTAAAATAAAACAATGCATGGAATACACAACCAGACAATGCATGAATTTGTTAAACATAAACTCTTGTAAAAGAAAACAACAATAATCACAAAAGAGCTAAATATAAATTCCCACCTCTTTTGATGACAAGCCACGCCTACCTCGAGATCCACCATCCACCGGTTCATCCTTTGAGTCGATCGTTGTTAATATAGACTAACTGTTAATCACAAAGAACTCTAAGAATCTAGCCAAAATGGCTCATACAAGAATCATACCAGACTAACTAATGGTTCTAAGTCCATTTATGTTTCTACACCTTTTATTTATCTATATTTAGCAATACTAAGGTTTACCAATTCAATTAGATTAGTTCTATAGGCCAACATCTAAGTCTTATGAATATCTATAACTTTGTAGAAGAAACCAAAGGCTAATTCAGGCCACAAAGGTCTAATTCATGTTTAATAAGGAAACTGGTTCTAAACCCAAGTCCACTGAACCAACCCATTAACCTAAGGCCCAGCCCATTATGGTCAACTAACGGTCACTGACGGTCAACGGGTCAACTAACGGTAATCGTCATTTAAAGATCAAAGTCCAGTCAAAGTCAATGTCCCGGGTCAATGGTCAACGAGTCAAGAAAAGTGACTCAGTGGGTCAAACCCGATTCAATTCGATTCGACTCGTCGATGAACTAAGTCGGCTAGAGTCGATCCCGACTAGGCTGAATGACTCAAGGCTAAAACTTACGCACAGGCCGAGCCATTGCTCGTGCCAAAGAACACTAACGCACAAACATTGTGCAACACCAAAACTCTTAACTATAAATTCAAATAACAATACATTTCCTTAACTTAAACTTCATAAATCATTTACAAACAACTTTGATTACCTACAATTGCGGTAGTTGCAAGCTATCTTCTCAACTCAAACAAAACGGCACAAATTAATCGCCACCGTGCATCTCTAGAACTCTCAATTCAACCTTTCTTTTACTTCTCACTTTCATTACCATTTCTCAGATCCTTGTACTTTACCTATAACCTCTCATACATCCCTTAATTCATACATTTATGCTTCAACTCAGGTAACACTGTCAATCTGCAATATCTACAAACCCTCATCCATTCTAAATCTGTTCATCTAGCATACCCAGAATCCAAATCATATAACCTATAATTTCATTCATCACAACAACAACAACCAGAGTTAGTATGCAACCCTCTCAAACCTACAGCTCCTCCAAATCTCAACAGCATCATTTGCAATTCCATAACTCATCTCCATACTCAATTCAACACCAACTCATATAACTGAACTACAATCTCACTGTGGTTACAGATTCAACTTTACTCCCTGTGCTACCACTTAAAATCAATCTCATACCCTGCAATTCACATCAACCCCATAAACTTTACACTTCAATTCCCTTAACCACTCTGTAGTCTGGTACTCACCAAAGCAGCATAACTTGCAACTCCATCTCAGCACCAGCACAATCTTATTCCATCCCTGCACCTCACAGCACCACCACAGTCTAAGAATTCATCTAAGATAAACCCAATCAAATATTAACAACATCACTGCCAAATCAGTTACAACTTCTACATCTGCATCTACATCTTCTCCTTTAAACTCATCCCATTCTTCAACTACAACAGATTATACACAATTCAACTTCAATTATTGTAATTAAACAACATAAAAACTTACTCAGGTATTAGACTCCCCTGAACTGCTACTTCATCAATTCTAGTTGTTGTAGCCTTAAATCAATCGATCTCCAAACACCATCCCGAATCAACCTCTTCACTCAGTTCACTTGATTCAACACCATCATCTCCAAAAAATCTTAACATACATCTACACATATCCTCTATTAACATACCTCCAACTCCTTCCATTCATTATCTCAATTCACAATCACTAACTCAATTATCAACATCTCGTAGTTCATTTCAACCTCAGACAGAATCACGCAATCTCAATAATTTATAAATATTCAAATCAAAATACTAAATTGAAACAATTAGAGGCTTACATAACAATTCGTATTCTATGAATTGTTAAATCATCCAATACCCATCTTCTATCTCATTCCTAGAACATTAATTTCATCTTCCAAATCTTCCCTGAGTTTTCCCATGAACTCTTGATTTTTCATATAACTTCATCAAAACAACCTTACACCATCAATTAAACAACAAACCTTTTAATCTTCATCTAACAACAATGCCAATCACATCTCAACTCCACATAAACCCTAACTTCAGGAATTACATCTTAAATTTACATCAACAACTCTAACCTTTTCATCCCGAACAAACTTCAACACCAATACCAACAATCAATACTCGATCTGTATCTTCTTCCATCGATCTCAAAACCACTATTTTATTTCCCAAAATCGTTGCAGAGTCGCTGCAGCAGAGGGAAGAAGAAGAAGAAGAGAAGAACATAATAAAGTGAATAAGAAAGAAGAAGGAAATGAAAGAATGAGCTTATCTGCTCGATTCGGTTGGTGATAAGGCCGGCCAAATTACTTGGGCGCCCATCGCTCTGGATAAGGGAAGCCATAAGGTCCATCAATGGAATGAATTCATACATCTTCTCCATCCGGTATCCGATTGACACGTTCGAGTAGTCTATTCCGCATAACTTTTCAAGACCTATCTAACGATACTAGTTGCGTATCTAAATCGTTGTTAGATTAATTTCTATTAATTAACGTCCGTGATAAACTAATCGAGTTAATATTTCGCACCTAGTCACTTGACCTGGTCTAATAGCGTTGACGAGCTTGAGGGTCTTTACATTCTCCCCACCTTATTCATTTTCGTCCTCGAAAATCAAATCATCCTTCTGGTCTTCGAAAACTCCCCACCTTAAAGAAAACCCTCTCCTATCTATGCGCAAACAACGAGAACAAGCACAACTCTATAAGGCTTTCTACAACTAAAGTTTGTGGCTCTAGGTTCAAAATACTAATTTTCATTTCAAAAAGTTACTGGTTCTAATTACGAGAGAAAATATTCTATAAATAAGTTTCTAAGTAAAATCTTGGATCTATCAGTTCACTAATAGAAGCAAGTCTCCCTTCCATACCTAGTGATACCAGGATGCAGTTGCCCTGTCTAGGTTCATGACGCCTGACAATGCCTACTACATAGGAAGTATCACCCGAACACATAAGAATTTCCAACCTCACTATTCCCCAGTGCTGGATTAACCAAGTATTAATTTGTTAAGATTAATTAGTCTCTAAACTTTTATCGTAACTGGTGTAAGTCTGAAAATTTATTTCGTAAAATATATAACTAGTTCACCTCATTTAAAGTAACTTAATCATCAAAATTTATTTTATTTATATTTATCATTATTATTATTTATTTATTTTAATGAAATCAAATTTTTTATTCCAAATGAAATTATATTATTATAACTAAATAGTTTTTAAATTCAAGTATTATTTAAGAATAGCCGAATGTTATAACTATTATCTAAATGTTACTATATAATGTTACATCTATTTGTTTATTGCATTATGTGACTTGATATGAGTATTAATCTATTTGTTTCATTTTAAAACGAAAAACATATATCCCTAATTATATCTAGTTAAAACGAAAAACATATATCCCTAATTTGTAATTCATTTAATTCGTTAATAATAATTATTAATCATTATTCGATCTTTAATAACTATTTAATCGTAATTATTATTTCTATATCATTAATAAAATTTTATTTTAAATTAAGTTCGATATGATTCTAATTGAGAAATGTTAACATTACTTTATTAAAATTATGATTACTTAAAATTTTCATTTATAATTACTATTATAATATTTTATTATTAACATTGATGGTTGGACTATTATTCTAACTATTCTGACAAATATTATTAAGTCCCAACAATATTATTAACATTTATGTGATTATAAATTGTTAACCCTACGTATAAGTCAAGACATTCAATAAGTTTCTATGTGACTTTTAAGATTCACCAATAATACTAATCTCATTATTTTTCTAGTATCGGATTGTGTACGTGCTCATACTTTTTAGACTAATTATTCTCTAATCTTTATTAGCTAACGTTACTGGTGTACCCTACAATTTTTACTTCGCTACACATACAAACAATCAAACAAATATATAAATCAATCTAATAATTCTTTTAATTATTGATAGCTTTTAGTAATTAAGATTTATCTCACAACCCAACCCATTTCTAAACTAATCTAGTTCACTAACTAGCACTGGCTATTTCTATCTTTTCCCATATAAGATCTAAAAGTGAGCTCTGATACCAACTTGTAGCGCCCCCTAAGCTAGCAGCTGACTAATCCAAGATATTAACTAAATAAAGAGGCACTAAAAATCTAAAGGATTTACTTAAACATTCAAATAAGAAATCTGCTACAAAACTTAACCCAAAAACTAGCCCCGCTCAGAAATATATATACAAGAACTTCTCTCAGATGATACATATAAAATAGTCTTTTAGTTTACAAATAGAATATACAACATAATAAACATAGCAAGATAAATAATTAATCTGATTCAACTCCCCTCAAGCTTTCGCTACATAACTCGCACATCTCGATCTGCCTCAAAACCGAAAGTGGGAATGGGTGAGCACATCATCCCTAAAAGGGGTGCCCAGTAGGAATAACATTTAACTTTCATGTAATCATTGGAAATGTTTTGAAAACAATTCATGTTTTCCCTAAAACTAAACACAACCATTTCACGCAGTAAACATTTATGTATATGGAACTAACTCCTTCCAAACAATGTACTAATATGGTTATTCAAATTTCAACCTATAGCTAATATGGTGATTCAGCCTCCACCTAGTTATTGCATAAAAGCTCGAATTCATGTAGATATAAATGAAGGAGCAGTGTCCTATATACCATTGATGGAAATTCTCATTTCCAAGCAATCAAATGGAAATTCTTATTTCCCAACCAATTCATACAGACAAACAAAACATTACAATTCCTTTCCAAACAATGGAAAGATTAATGAATGGACTCGTACTTTTGAAATTTAAAATAAAACAATGCATGGAATACACAACCAGACAATGCATGAATTTGTTAAACATAAACTCTTGTAAAAGAAAACAACAATAATCACAAAAGAGCTAAATATAAATTCCCACCTCTTTTGATGACAAGCCACGCCTACCTCGAGATCCACCATCCACTGGTTCATCCTTTGAGTCAATCGTTGTTAATATAGACTAACTGTTAATCACAAAGAACTCTAAGAATCTAGCCAAAATGGCTCATACAAGAATCATACCAGACTAACTAATGGTTCTAAGGCCATTTATGTTTCTACACCTTTTATTTATCTATATTTAGCAATACTAAGGTTTACCAATTCAATTAGATTAGTTCTATAGGCCAACATCTAAGTCTTATGAATATCTATAACTTTATAGAAGAAACCAAAGGCTAATTCAGGCCACAAAGGTCTAATTCATGTTTAATAAGGAAACTGGTTCTAAACCCAACTCCACTGAACCAACCCATTAACCTAAGGCCCAACCCATTATGGTCAACTAACGGTCACTCGACGGTCAACGGGTCAACTAACGTAATCGTCGCTTAAAGATCAAAGTCCAACAAAGTCAATGTCCAGGGTCAATGGTCAACGAGTCAAGAAAAGTGACTCAAAGGGTCAAACCCGATTCAATTCGATTCGACTCGCCGGATGAACTAAGTCAGAGAGTCGATCCTCGACTAGGCCGAATGACTCAAGGCTAAAACTTCTCGCACGCACCGAGCCATTGCTCAGGCCAAAGAACACTAATGCACAAACATTGTGCAACACCAAAACTCTTAACTATAAATTCAAATAACAATACATTTCCTTAACTTAAACTTCATAAATCATTTACAAACAACTTTGATTACCTGCAATTGCAGTAGTTGCAAGCTATCTTCTCAACTCAAACAAACCGGCACAGCTAACTGCCACTGCATCTCTAGAACTCTCAATTCAACCTTTCTTTTACTTCTCACTTTCATTACCATTTCTTAGATCCTTGTACTTTACCTATAACCTCTCATACATCCCTTAATTCATACATTTATGCTTCAACTCGTGTAACACTGTCAATCCGCACATCTACAAACCCTCATCCATTCTAAATCTGTTCATCTAGCATACATAGAATCCAAATCATATAACCTATAATTTCATTCATCACAACAACAACAACCAGAGTTAGTATGCAACCCTCTCAAACCTACAGCTTCTCCAAATCTCAACAGCATCATTTGCAATTCCATAAATCATCTTCATACTCAATTCAACACCAACTCATATAACTGAACTACAATCTCACTGTGGTTACAGATTCAACTTTACTCCCTGTGCTACCACTTAAAATCAATCTCATACCCTGCAATTCACATCAACCCCATAAACTTTACACTTTAATTCCTTTAACCACTCAGAAACCGTACTCACCAAAGCATCATAACCTCGTAACTCCATCTCAAAGACCAAGACAATCTTATTCCATCCCCTCGCACCTCACAAGACCACCACAGCCTAAGCATTCATCTAAGATAAACCCAATCAAACATTAACAACGTCACCGCCAAATCGCTTACAACTTCTACATCCGCATCTACATCTTCTCCTTTAAACTCATCCCATTCTTCAACTACAACAGATTATACACAATTCAACTTCAATTATTGTAATTAAACAACATAAAAACTTACTCTCGGTATTAGACTCCCTGAACTCGCTACTTCATCAATTCTAGTCATTGTAGCCTTAAATCAATCGATCTCCAAACACCATCCCGAATCAACCTCTTCACTTACCACTTGATTCAACACCATCATCTCCAAAGAATCTTAACATACATCTACACATATCCTCTATTAACATACTTCCAACTCCTTCCATTTATTATCTCAATTCACAATCACTAACTCAATTATCAACATCTCGTAGTTCATTTCAACCTCAGTATAAATATTCAAATCAAAATACTAAATTGAAACAATTAGAGGCTTACCTAACAATTCGTATTCTCTGAATTGTTAAATCATCCAATACCCATCTTATATCTCATTCCTAGAACATTAATTTCATCTTCCAAATCTTCCCTGAGTTTTCCCATGAACTCTTGATTTTTCATATAACTTCATCAAAACAACCTTACACCATCAATTAGACAACAACCCTTTTAATCTTCATCTAACAGCAACGCGAATCACATCTCAACTCCACATAAACCCTAACTTCAGGAATTACATCTTCAATTTACATCAACAACTCTAACCTTTTCATCCCGTGCTCGAACAAACTTCAACACCAATACCAACAATCAATAATTGATCTGTATCTTCTTCCATCGATCTCAAAACCACTGTTTTATTTCCCAAAATCGTTGCAGAGTTGCTGCAGCAGAGGGGCGGAAGAAGAAAAAAAGAACATAAGAAAGTGAAGAAGAAAGAAGAAGGAAATGAAAGAATGAGCTTATCTGCTCGATTCGGTTGGTGATAAGGCCGACCAAATTACTTAGGCGCCCATCGCTCTGGATAAGGGCAGCCATAAGGTCCATCAATGGAATGAATTGATACATCTTCTTCATCCTTATCCGATTGACACGTTCGAGTAGTCTATTCCGCATAACTTTTCAAGACCTATCTATTGATACTAGTTGCGTATCTAAATCGTTGTTAGATTAATTTCTATTAATTAACGTCTGTGCTAAACTAATCGAGTTAATATCGGCTAATTCGTCACTTGACCGGTCTAATAGCGTTGACGAGCATGAGGGTCTTTACAATTCAGTTACTGAAAAAATCAATATACTGCCATAACAAATTTTATCAACTAAAACAAAGTTAAGACATATTTATCATCAATTTGACATCATTGAGTAAAATCAAACAAATCATAGCTTGCAGTTATATCTAATTGAAAAGGAGAAACAATAAATCAAAACTAGGGTTTGGTTTATACCTTTGTTCTACATCTGACATTTTAAGAGGAAAAAAACCAAAATTACTTAAATTTGAGGAAAGACTTAACGATTTCCCAAATGGGTTTATAAATAAATTAGAACAGAGAAAAAGGAGAAGCGATTTCGGGGGAATTTCGTGCCAAAAAACACTCATAGAACAGAGAAACACACATTCAATCAGATTAAATCTGATTTCCCTCTTTAGGTCAAAAAATTGTAATTTGTAAATGATTTATAATCGATTAATCCGTATAATGACATGGTGAGCATGAATCAACTAAGATCGTAAATCGGGTTAAATATTTTGAGGGGGAAAAATCAAAAGGAGAAGAAGAATTTCAATCTAGGGTTTACTTCGTAAAAGTGCAACAAAAAATGTGAAAAAATAGTTCATGTCTTTATTGACGATACCTTTCTTCCTCGACGACCACAATTAGGGTTTGTTATGATCTTGATGATAACGATGGTGGTGGTGGTAGAAACAGGGGAAAACTCACACAGGGATAACGAGAGAGAAGAGAAGAAAATGATATAGAGAATGTGAGGTTGTTCGATGATTAAAGAGATAAGAGACCCGAATCATCTTTCCCAAGTATCTGAATGGGCTAACTAATGAGTTAGTTGAAAGTGTAGGCAGCCGCACCGATTTTCCGCACGTGCACAACTGGATTTAGTTGCGAATCACAACCGAATCATACAAGTTTGTAAGTTTTGTAATTGTTTTGAACTATTGCGAACTTTTTTTAACCGCAATTAGCAACAGAAAATTCGCAACAACCACTAAGATGTTGCTAAATCTAGTTACTAATCCCTAAATTTGGTTTAGTGTTTCAACTACGGTCCGCATCAAGTTAGTTTGTAGTAGGCTAGTGTCTATAGCGGCTTAATACGGTGTGGTGTTCAATCTGGACTAGGTCCCGGGTTTTTCTCGTATTTGCGGTTTCCTCGTTAACAAAACTTAATTGTCTCCGTGTTATTTCTATTCCGCATTATATTTTTTTATATAATTGAAATATCACAAGGTTGTGCGTTGAGATCAATCAATTAGAATATCCAACCTTTGGTTGTTGATTTATATTGATTGACACTTGGATATTGGTCTTTGGTACCATCCAAGTTTATCTTTCTAGTATTTGATAAAGACTCGCAGATTTCCATTTGCTTGAGTAAAGATCAAATCGAGAGATAGAAATATTAACTCCTTGATATACTTTTTATTAAGATTGAGTCTGACTGTCTAGTTGATTCTCTTAAAAGTATATTAGAGTTTGTCCATACAGATTGTTAATCGATATATTGGTTGAGGTTGTTGTACCACAGCTTTTTCAATTGGTATTAGAGAAAGCAAGCACGTTTAAAGACCTTACAAGCATGTGTTTGTAGCAGTCTGATTCTATGGACAGTAGTGATATCTCTGACTTCGCAAAACCAGTTCAGAATCCTACTGATACTATTCAGAGTACTGAGACTTCCAAGAATTCTCTCATATCTTCTCCTCTGTCAGAAACCGTTGTTGACTTGGAAAATCGCCTAGATGTACAACTGGATGAACTTTCAGATGAGAGTGAATCATACGAGGGACTAGGTATTGATGAAGAAGTCTCACAATATATCATACTCTTTGATGATATCATAACGAAAAGGGGTTCTACTGCCTACCTGGCAGAATATCTGTTTCCTCTCTGTCGTTAAAACAGGAAACTAAAAAAACTCTTTAAAGGATATGATAGTGGTTATAAACTCTTACAATCAATCCTTAAATATAGAGATGAAGAATTACATTCAAAGACTACGGAATGTGAAAAACTTCAGAAGAGTTTTTGTGCATTGAAAGAAAAACTTGTTGAATATGAGGCAATATATGACTGTCAACAGAAATACTTTAACGACAGAGAATGTCTTTTTCTTGCCAAAGAAAAACAATTGAAGGATGATCTATCTACAGCTGTCAGCAAGGTAAAATCACTAGAGGATAATCTGAAGAGATTCAACACTAGCTCTACAAAATTATCTTCCATGTTAGGAGCATGCAAAGAACATCGTGATACACGTGGTCTGGGATATAAAGGAATAGACGCTCCAAAAATTGGGAAGATCAATTTTTTCAGGGCTAATGACAACTTGCTTTGTGAAGAAACACCTATTACAGCTGATATGCCTATAAACAAAGATAGTCATTCTTCGAAGAAAAGGTGAAAGAGAACCATTAAAAACACTACCTTCAACTGCTACAATTGTGGAAACAAGGTTCACGTTGAACGGAAATGTCGTTTTCGGATAAGGAATTAAAAACTTCATAACATTCTCATATGGATGTCAAAGGAAGTAATCAAGCCTGTCTCTCTCCGTACTGAGAACATCATAGTCTCAAATCCAGAGGAAAACTGTGATAAGTCCTTTTTAAATATGTATGACACTAACTCTTTCTACGATCGTAGGGGAAAGGATGTCATATGGACTACTAAGCCATTTGATGTTCTAGTAAAAATAAAAAGACGTCAAAGGAAAAAGAATGGTTCAAATTATGGAAGAAAGCATCTTCAGGTATGCCTTGTTCTCCCTGTAGTAATTCTTTTGAGATTACTCCTGCTAATTCTCTCTGTAATTCAGTGAAGGAAAACGATGATGAGCTACATGCTCTGTCTATAACTTGACTAGTTTTTACTGTACATTCTCATTCTAATGTTATGAGGATGCACATAAAAGTCAATATGCAACTCGTCTTGACAAAAATGGTTGTTGTATTTTTTTTTTCGTTTGGTTCTTTAAATTAAGTCCTTCTAAGTAGAATTCTACTCTAGCCTTCTCTTCGTAATGAAGCTTGGTTAATCCATAAGAACTCTTGAGAATACCATGACTTGTTAAAACACTGAACCTTTCAGTGCTCCTTCTTATGATCTTAAAATCCTTGTCAAAGTTTGTCATAAGACCCCCTTGCCTAGACGGTCCGTGAACTTGGTTCGTAACCGTGATCGTTTGCATATATGGCTCATTACCGACTGTTGTTCGTGAACTCTTAGGGTTTCCTATGTGTATATATATCATGAAGTTTTTCTTGGTATGTATTAGTTCGGTAACGGAAATAGACTCCAGAGATAATGGTGCATACTATGGAAGGGTGCAAAAATGAAGTTGAGAACGAAAGAACCAAGTTTGCTGAGTTTTACGAGAACCCTATTCTTATAAATTGTTGTCATGCAATTGATCATGTAGACAAGCAACCAGTTCAATTGTCACAACAACTGGTTGGAAATCTTCTGCATGATTTTAAGGTCCTAAAAGATCAGTTCGTGATCGCTAAAAAGAATCTCGAGTTCGTGAGGATCAAGATGAAGGAAGCTAATGAGGAACTTGTGTGTGTTCGAAATCTTATAGTACAACTTGGATAACTGAATTTATTTGTCTAGGAAACTTCTTAAAAGAATTTTATTCTTGTTTTTGTTTAAGAAGGATAACTAGGGTTTGGAATAGCCATTATTGTGAGTACCCATAGCTATGTCCAACGTTTTCATCTTCATGTTTTTATATTTATTTGTTTAAATTCTAAATTTTGGTTTGGAAGATGATTTTTGCAGTATTAATCTTTATGGTTTTATATTGCAATGTGTTATGGGATATGTGTGTTTGCGTGCGTGAACTATTATTGTCCCATATATTGTCAAAATTGATCTCGTTTATATGTCGATATGCATGTATTGATACAAGATCGATGAACTTTTGAAAAACAAAAGTTAAGACTATTATGTCATTTATTGATGGAAGATAGGTTAAAATCTTTGTTTACGAGATTATGACTATTATATGTCATTGTGCAAATAGTGATGGAAAATATAATGAATCCTTGTATATTCCGCAGTATTGATCTCCCCGATCCATATTTTATGTATATACCGTGTATTCCATAAGTCTTCTTGTGTGAGCATTTCCAAACTTACTAATCATAGATTCGTTTGTGGTTATTTTGGTTGTGTATTCCGATTAAATTAATCATGGGTTCTCTTGTGGTTAGTTTAATTGAGAATTTTGGATACAAAATCATTTTGTGGTTTTTGGTGTCCAAAGAAATTCTTCTTTCTTGTAAAAGTAAGGTCGCTCTTGTTGTTCATTCGGGAATGACATCAAATGGGGAAGAGTTCTTTTGAACTTGCGCTTAATTTCCATATCTTTGTGGGGAGTTATCTTGTATCTTGCATCTTTATAAACTCCATGATGAATGCATTTAGCTTCGGCTTTATGATTGCATCTAAACAAAGTTGATATGTACTTTTCTTTGGTCTTGAAGTGTCTCCATGAAAATTTTCATTAGGATCCCGTTTTCGTACCTTTGCCAATTTTATTGAAAAAAAGGGGGAGAATTAATATGTAGTTCACACTAGAAATACATGTGGTTTTCGGATCATTATGTAAGGGGGAGTGGTTTTCGGGTTGAGACGAAGTATTGACTAAGGTAGAGTGAAACATGTCACCATAGTATTGTTGTCGAAGTTGTGATATGAGAACTTTGATGCTGTGTAATAATACTATGACACGGTATAACAAGGATCGAGAGCTTTTGTTTTCTCATTGTTATCGCTACAGAACTTCAACAACTATGATGCTGAACTTACAACCTTTGGAATCATGGGAGTACTTGGAAAAGACGAAGTTTTCGAGTAATGTTGAAGCGCCAAGGAGATCAAGCATGTGGACGTGAAGCTACAGAGTTTTTATCTATTTTGTAATCCATATGTATTGATAGTTTTGTCAATAAAATTGACAAAGAGGGAGATTGTTAGAGCATTGGTCGGTCGACCTCGCATGCGTTATATCAAGCATGTTTGTCAATATTAGTGATCAAAACTATATGTCTTGATTTCTAATTTACTTATGACTAAGTATCGGTATAGGATGGTTAAGTGCAATTGAGCTCCAGACTCCATGGCGATCATCTTACGAAGACGAATAACTACTCGAGGAATAAGTAGAACTTTATCCGACAAAAAGGTACGTGGAGACTTGAACTTATTTGTCACTCAAAAGTCTATTCTATCTCCTACTCTTGGGACAAAGTCGGATAAGTATGATAGTTTTCATACATACACATTTTCTATTTCGAGCGAGTTTACTCGCTTATCTTTTCTCGAAATATGTGCTGGTGAGCTTTTGCTTTAACCATTTTCATATTTATGCGTGATGCAAGTCATGAAGATGTTTCAATCTTGAAAATAGTTTTGATGACGATAGTCGTGAATAACGATTGTTATAACATTATAGAAGAATGATTCAATGATTGAAATGTAGAGTTGAGATTACCAACTATGGATATAAGCATATATAGTGTGTTCGCACATTAGTGTATAAATGCATGTGCCGGAAACCAAGTGCGTGCATGTGCATGCGGTATTGGTGAAGGAGACAGGTTGAGTACGGGCTGTACCTACGTAAGTTTTCATACCGAAAATTTCTGTTGGAGTTTGTAAGTTTTCAAACTAGTAAACCATTCACCTTAGGTACGCATACCCGTACGCGTACCTACGTGTTTTCGAACCGAAATTTCTCACCGAGTTTGTTAACTCAAATCTGGTAGCTAAGGTACGTATACCCATACGCGTACCCAAGCTGGTTATTTCTCAAATCAGTTGTTCATGAACTTAAAACAATAAATTATAAGGAATGCAATCTTTGCTAACCGTGTCTATATTGTTCATGAATTGATTCAAGTGAATCAAAACGATTTTGTTACAATTGTGTCTATGAATAAAGACCTGAGCAATTGAAAAACTCTTGAACTAGTTCTTATAAGTCATTTGAACTAGTTATGAGAAAGATGAATACAGTTAATATGAAAGTGCTCATATGGCTAACCATTGGTTAACTATTTGTGAACCAACTAAGTGTACACGTTTAGGTATAGTTACTCAAACCTAAATGAATACATTTCATTTGTGTGTGACAAGCTAAGTTTCGATCTAACGGTTGAAAGATATTAGCTTGGTTGAATTAGGTTTTTCATCTAACGGTGATTATTGAATGCTTTGTTACCAAGGTAACTTAGATTGCAAACCCTGATTTGAAAACTATATAAAGGAGATGATCGAATTTAGAATAGTGGTAAGTAGAGTTGTCGTTCACTCGGACTTGTTGAAATTGATTTTAGGATTTAATAAAGAAAAATAATAAAAATATAGAAAATATACAATTTATGTCACAAGACGAAGAGAGTTACTGGGACTCGGGATTCCACCAATTCTCACATTCATGTGGTTCATCTATTAATTCCGGACAATAATGGCTCATAAAGTAACAAACATCGACTCTAATTCTTTGCCAAGGTAGATTTTATAAAGAATTATATGTAATTCACAAGCATGACGCATCTAAAGTACCTAAGACTAAGCATGCGACATCTAACTAATTCACAAATAATCAATAAAATCATGAATCACTTATAATAGTGCAAATAGTCATAAAGGAATTAAATAGAATTACCACATGGGCGCAAAACAGCTTCCTCCGTCGTCCCAGTGATGGGTTCTAGCTCATCATGGTGTAAACACACTCAAAAATCATTATTAATGCTCAAAAATGGTTTACAAATGATGAACAAGGGAGAAAAGATGAAAAGCCTGATTTGTAACAGCTTTAATTGTTACAAACGGTTATTACTGAGAACGATACATGTAAAGTGTTGTTGTTGTCGCTATACTACGACCCTCGGATGTCCGATTTTTTAAGTCTGTCACCTCGCTAAACTTCGACCCTCGGATGTGTCGTTGTCACTTTGTAGAGAAAACGACGGTCCCCGTGTGTTGATGTTCTTCGTGTTCTTCAAAGAGCGGAAAATGGTGGTTTCCTACCACTTGATTTTCTCGACTTTCTGAAGATCTGCAACTCTCCCAATCTCTCCCCAAACTCTCCGTCCCCCTTGTATGGTACTAATTCAACCTATTTAAACCCGAAAGATGCATCGAATCTCCTTCATAACTTCAAAATATCCTCTCTTTATTATTTTTATTCTCACGGCAATATTTTCCATTTCTTTGATCTTCCACGCGTTATCACCATCAAACATTCCTTATTTATCTTCTTCACGCATCTCTGTGAGTGCAAAACACTCCAAACTGATGCATTACGCCTCTAACTCGTGTCAACTTCACTTGAACCCGTGAAAGCTTTTGTCCACCGTTTTGGATTAAAACACGTTATTCACCCAAATTTTGTCCAAACAAAATCCCATACCAACATTCTATAGTCATATCGCGTCCACCCATGAAGTTTCAGCGATTGAGTCTACCTCTAACCCATCCAAAATCCGATCGACAAATCTGCTAGGAGTGAAACTCTTTTTCCCGCCAAAAATGAAAATTCAAATGAAGAAGATGAGATGCCCCCTATCCTGAACTGGGGTGTGAATAGCAACTGGGTGCCCCTTAGCAATTTAGGTGCCCCTTATCCGATGTGGGAGTCCGCATAGCAAATGTCCTCCGGGGGTGCTCCGCATAATTTTTCGAGCCGATTTTTCCAAAAATGTTTATTTCCCAAACATACCTACAAACACACAAAAACCATAATTAGTACAATATCGAGCACTAACAATACAGAACATTGAGAACAAAATAGACACAAAAATGTGTCTATCAGAGACATCTAGAAAACTGAAAAACTAATCCCCACACCTTACGTGTGATACTAGTTGGTTTTGCTAGAGTCGATTCTCCTTTAACCTTAGGTTTCTTCTCGAGACCCTGTAGGTTAACGACTGAAAGACTTCATTGGCATTGTGAAGCCAGACGAAACTACTTTCTTGTAGTTGAGCAATCTAATCTTTCCATTTCTATCGTACTAGTTCAATTGAATAATTGACTTGAGATTATATCTCCGATAGGGCAATATAAAAAGAAATCACAAACATCTTCGTCTCATCGTTTGTGATTCCACAATATCTAGTTTCGCTACCATACGATTTATTGTGAGGTGATTGATAATACTAGGTTGTTCTTCGGGAATATAAGTCCGGGTTATCAATTAGTTCCTGTTCACCTTGATTTATCAAAAGACAGAACAAAACTCATAGGATCATCTATGGGAGACAAATTTATCTATCATCATAGACATTTCTGTGGGATACAAATTTGTTTATTGAAGTCTTCGACTTTGGGTCGTAGCAACTCTTAGTTGTGGGTGAGATCATCTAAGGGAAACAAGTGCGTAGTATCCTGCTGGGATCAGAGACGTAAGGAGCGCAACTGTACCATAATCCGTGTAAGATTGATTAGGTTTCAACTACAGTCCATACCGAAGTTAGTTTGTAGTAGGCTAGTGTTTGTAGCGGCTTAATACAGTGTGGTATTTAATCTGAACTAGGTCCGGGGGTTTGTCTGCATTTGCGATTTCCTCGTTAACAAAACTTCTGGTGTCTGTGTTATTTCTATTCCACATTATATTTTGTTATATAATTGAAATATCACAAGTTGTGCGTTGAGATCAATCAATTAGAATATCTAACCTTTGGTTGTTGATTTACATTGATTGACACTTGGATATTTGTCTTTGGTACCATCCAAGTTTATCTCTCTAGTATTTGATAAAGACTCGCATATTTCCATTTTCTTGAGTAAAGATCAAATCGAGAGATAGAGATATTAACTCCTTAATATACTTTTTATTAAGATTGAGTCTGACTGTCTAGTTGATTTTCTTAAAAGTATATTAGAGTTAGTCCATACAGATTGCTAATCGAAATATTGGGAGATGTTGTTGTACCCCCATTTTTTCAGAAAGATACGTCAGGGAATGAAACAGTTCAAGTCAAATATTACTAACCTCAAGTGGAAGGATGATTGTTTTCGTTGTAGCTCTTTGCTTCTTCACATCTTCAAGACTTCGCAATACTTGTAATGTCAAGCTAACATATACGAAGTTGACTCTAGTACATAATCAAGCGACTCTTAACATGAGTTTTGATTCACTAAAATATGACAACCAAGCTTGACATACCAACGCTTGGTGGGTTCAACCGAGCCATGCTCTAACAGAAATATCTCTAGGGAAAAAGCTGAGCTTACTGGAAGAATTCATGAACTAAATATTTTGGAGGAAGCAAAAGCATTACAACACTATCAGTTAGAGGAAATAACACATTGTAAGTTGAAGTTGAAGAACATAGAAGAAATGGAGGCAAGAAAATGGAAGTTGAGGGCAAAGCAGAATGACTTCCGGTTGGGGGGTTCAAATATGCATTATTTACATAGCATTTCTAGTTCAAGAAAGAAGCGTAACACGATTGTCAAGCTTCAAGTTGGAGGGACAGATTCTTTTGAGGCGAATACTATCAGGGAGGAGATAAAAAGCTTTTATATTAACCTTTTCTCTTAAAGGGACGAGGTGCATTCGAGTATGGAGAATCTTTATTTTCCAAAACTTAAAGAGATGGATAAAATTTGGCTTGAACGTGAGTTCATGGAGGAGGAGGAGAAGGTTTGGGATGTTGTTAAGAAGATGGGAAGCAACAAAGCCCTCGATCCATATGGGTTTACGACTTGATTTTACAAGGCGATCTCATGAAGCTATTTTCAGATTTCCACAGGTACGGTTCTATTGATTGGAGATTCAATTGTTCTTTTATTACTCTTATTCCGAAGAAGGAAGACTCTTGTACTCCATAATACTTTAGGCCTTTAAGTCTTATAGGAAGTGTTTACAAGATTCTGCCAAAGTTTCTTGCGATAAGGTTGAAGAAGGTGATGCCAGATCTTATTTCAGACTTCCAAGGAGCATTTGAAAAAAAAATTCTAGACGGAGTTATCATTGATAATGAATGTGTGGAAAATAAATTGAAGGATAAGAATCCCGGTATTCTTTGTAAGATAGATATGGAGAAGCTTTCAACAATGTCAATTGGAAATCTCTATTTACAATTTGCAAAGACATGATTTTGGTTCTAAATGGATACAATGGATTAGATGGTGTGTTACTTCTTCTCATTTGTCTGTTTTAGTTAATGGTCGTTCTACGGAGAAGTTTAAACCAAGTAAGGGATTACAGAAAGGAGATTCTTTATCTCCATCTCTTTTTCTATTGGTGGTAGAGGTACTTTATAAATTGATAAATGATGCAATGGAGAGGGGTGAACTATATGGATTTCAAGTTATATAAAATGGCTCTATTATTTCGCATCTCCAATTTGAAGACGATACACTTATCTTTATTGATGCAAGCGTAGAATAAGTTAGAAGACTTTCGATAATTTTGGAGGTTTTTGAAACCATTACTGGCCCGAAATTGAATTTAGAAAAAAGTACAATGATTAGTGTTGGAGAAGATGCGGTGATTGAGGTACTTTCTAAGGAACTTGGATGCAAGACGGAAAAATTTCCTTTCACTTATCTTGGAATGCCCATTGGGGAGCATTTGCGTAGTACTTCGGTGTGGGATTATGTACTCAACAGAATGGAGCAAAGGTTGGCGTCTTTGAAGAAAAGTAAATTGAACAAAGTAGGTAGACTTATTCTTATCAAGAGTTGTCTTGTGAGTTTACCAATTTATTATTTGTATTTATTCATCTTCCGGTTAGTGTGGAATAAAAAAGATGGTTCGGATTATGTGTAATTTCTTGTGGGGTGATGCGGAAGGTAGAAGGAAATTAGTTTGGGTAGGTTGGACCAAAATATCCATGCCTAAATAGCATGGAGGGTTAGGAGTGAAAGTTTTTAAAACTACTAATTAATCTTTATTGGTTAAGTGATTTGAAGATATTCGAAGAACAAAAATAGTTTTTGGAGGAAGATAATTAACCAAAAGTTCAAGAGGAACACAGAGTTGCTTATGCAGGATGTTGATAATAAGCCTCAGTGTAGAAGTTTATAGAAGAACATAGTGGATATGGTTCCCACAGTTTAATCTATGGCTCAGTTTACGGTGAGAAATGTTAAAGGGATTCAGTTCTGGAAGGATAAGTGGTTGGATAAAGGGAGAGTGCAAGACTTATTCCCCATCGTCTATAAAGCTTCCAAAATAAAGGATGCGACTGTTGCTGATATGATGATGGGAATGCAAACGAGCAACTGGAATGAGATCTGTTGATACAAGATATTCCTCACATATCGAAGCTGTTGCAGACGAAGATGAATTGTCTATTAGGGAGAACTTTAGTGCTCAAAAATGTTATGAAATTTTGGCAGGTAATTTCGATATTTGTAGCTTCAACAGACATCTGTGGAAAGGAAATATTCCCAACAAGGTAAGCTTCATTCTTTGGGCTTATTTTCATGGTTCATTTCCGACTATGGACATGTTGGCTCATCGCGAAATGGGTATTGAAAGTGATTTGTGTGTTCTCTGTAATGGTGAAAAGGAGACAACAGACCATATGCTTATGCACTGCTCTTATTCTTTTGAGATTGGGGATTATTTTATTAAGGCTTTCAAGATTTCTTGGTCTATGCCGAGAACTCTGTTCCGTTTGTTTGAAGCTTGGTCCACGAATGTGCTTCACGATAAAGAGGTGTGGAAGATTATCCATTATGCTATTTATTGGATTTTGTGGAAAGAGAGAAATGAGAGAGTTTTTGGTGGTCGTCAGAAAAGTGCAGCGGAAACTATCTCCCCTCTTTTAAAACACTAAGTCATATGAGCTTCCACGTCGCACGGCGAGTATGACACCCTCCTCAAATTAAATTAGATAAAAGCTTTCACACGGAGCAATTCTGGAGAGGACAAGTGGCGGGACTCTATTGGTCGAGACATTAAAAGCTGAATTACACTCTGTTTACACCCAATATTTAACTGGCTGTTTGTAACACCGTTAGCCAAAACGTGGGTATACAATATTTATGTGTGAATTTACACCTAATTAATTATTTACACTTGGTTTACACCAAATACTTAACCGATTATTGACGACCGTTAAGTGTACAATACACCCGTAAGAAATCTAACGTATTAGGGATTTCCTCCTGCACTACTTTACTTCTTCTCCGATTCTACCGGCTCCAAATTATACCCATAAACATCAGCGATGTTCTTGTCGGCTTTCTCATCTGCTACTCCAAATCAAGTACCCATTTCAGATTCCTTTTTTTTCATCTATGATTCTTCTACTCGGCATCGTATTCGAACAAACCTTAACCCGTAAACCTATAACCATCTCAGATCCATCCACTCATCCAAATTAGGTGATTCAAACACAAATCTGTGCTATTTTTCGTCTCAATTCGATAACCCATTTTACAATCCCCTCTTCACGTAGCGGCGGGAAGATGTCTAGAAGAAACTATTCATAGGGCATATATGTTAATGGGTGTTTACGTTTTGCCCTCAGCCGATTGTGGGTTTGAAATTGAGCCATATGTGTTTGTGGAAATGTCAAGGAGAAACTAAGGTTCAATTTTGGACTTTCTGGTTTGGTTTCGCATTACTGTAAGTTTTTCCACTATGCAATAGTTAAGTTTTAGAATTTGATTGTATTTCTGTTATTGTCAAGCTTCAACAAAACCCTTCTACGAATTAGTGAGTAATATGAGTCATTATATGGTTAGGAAGATTGGGTTTCAATCCAAATCAATTTTGCAGGGAATTTGAGCAAGAAACATAAGTGACACAGTTATCTCCATCACCAGCTCAAAGAACGAATATCAAGTGTTTGTAATAGTGCCTGAACCATCAGTGTTGTTGCTATATCCAATAGTTCTATTAGGTGTTGCCATGGGTTTTGTGCATGGTTCAGTCATGGTGTTTGTTCTAGGCAGATTAAGATGGTTTCCTAGCAATTTAAGACAACTAGATGTGTTACTACATGCTTAGAGGTTCTACTATCCCTTGGCTCGGAGGAAATTATGCTCACAGGCGGCAAAGGAAGTATGCACCAGGTGAGCATACGAGCTCAATTTGAAGTTTCTAATGATATAGGACATCAAACAACTAGGTAAATCAACTAATGAGCACAATCTATTTTTTGATTGTTAAAGTATAGAGGAGTTGAATCCTGTTGAACAGGCGATCTGTAATATTTACCCAAACTTGCCAATGCCCTTTCTCTATTAGTAGGTTACATTACTGCCCCATTTTACAGTATCACGCAAACTTAAATAAGATCACTATGCAAGTGCATGTCAATCAAATATGAGTTCTTTTGTGTCTTCAAGTTTTCTTGGATGTGTTTTTAAGTTTACTTGGATAAGAAGTAGTTAGTTCTTAGTTGTTACCGTTTTTGTTAGCAACATTTTTTTGTACCCTACATACAGACAAGAACTTAGACTTAGAGTCATGGTGCTTAAATGTTAGGCTTTAAGCTTATCTTTGTGTTGGAGGTTCACCGTTCACCTAATTTGACAAGGCGGAATAGACTAATTTCTTCCCAGAGATGGAGGAATTATTTTTGCAATGAACCCATACCCTAAGTTGGCACTTGACAGGCGGATGTATTTGATGATGACCTATCAATATGCCTTGACTGATTTACAATTAGATACTCATGAAGGTAGACAAATTATTATTTAGTTAATTTATTTGTTAAGCATCGATTAGTAAGATAGCAATCTGCAAACAAACTCTAGAGGATTATTTTATTCAATTACCACCATCTTAAGTGCAGAAAAACATATATTATACCTGCAACTTACTTCAAGTTTGAATTGCATGAATGACTTCCTAATGATAGAATATAACACCTATACCCTGGATTAATAATGGTCAAGTTTGAAGCTATGCTATGCATGGCCTTAAAGTATAAGTACACCACTATCTACATTTTCAGATGGAAGCCATATGGCAAAACTATATGAGAGATTTTGTTAGATTTACTAACATTCGATATCAGATAACATATGTATTTTCGTACTTGCCAAATGCGCTAAAATTGGATTGCATAAATTACTTTACAGGCAATGTGGAACGGGGTTCAAGCCAGAGAGGTTACACTCACACATGTAGTTGTAGAGGCTTTAAAAGCCTGAGCAAGAATCATAATAGTGCTACAGCTGGGTATGTTTTTGAGACTGATCAGAAGTTCTCAACACCGTTAGAAGCTCTTTTGACGAAAAAACCAAAGAGGGATGTTTTGAACTATCTTATGTTTTGAATATGATGGTGAAATCTCTGCTATCTGTCTTTAGGCGTTACTATTAATATGTGTACATGTTTAATTTCTTGCTCTTTATCCTTTGTTCAATATGGTGAAGTCCAGATGGTGTTTGGTAGAGTCCTAGGGCTAGAACCTTTTAGTAAAAATCATTAATGTCGCATTCGACTTAGTGAGTGATCATAGTTTTTGTTATTTTTGTTGTGGTTGTCTTACTTTCCTATATTGCTCTACGGAGGAAATCTCCACTTTAGTAACATTGTAAGAATTGATGGAGAATGAAATGCTGTCCATTTTTAGTTTAACTAAAATATATACTGTGTGTCTATATTGGACCCCGGACCAGCTGGAGATATAAATACAGTGAATAGCTTTACATTTCAAAATACTAATTTCTATGTTAAATTTTTTGCCGACAGGGTGGTACTAACTCTGTGTGTCATGCATTGGATATTTCAAGAGCAAAAGGAGTTCAACATTGACAAAGAAGGATTAGTTCCATATGTTGCAAAGAAGTTGTGGTAGCTTGCAACCAGGACGGATACTAGCATATTTTTCTGCTCCAGGGTAATGTGATGATTTGCAGCGTGAACGTGTTCATCTATCTTTCGCAAAAAAAGATTTAGCAAATTGGACATTGGCTTTAGATATTCATTGATCATATTCATGAACTTGCAACCAGGGCAGGAATGCTGTAATGACTGCTTTAGTAGCTCACTGGCTTTTGCGGGGCAAAGATGCACTATACCCTGTTTCCATCTGTGTCTCTCTAATAGTACCCAAGGAATACACCGGCAAAGATGCACCACATAAGGTGATCAAGGAAAGGCTTTTAAGACTTGGTAATCTGGAAACCATAAAACCAATGAGGTATATGGTATGGATATCCACTTAATGGATGAAAAGGTCAGTAAAATAGTCTTTGTAACTTAGGATTTGTTGAATTGTAGTTGTTATGCTATTACTGTGTTGAAAATAAGTTTATTCCATGTCATCATCAGGCAACACATCGTTTACGTGGTGATCCACTTGCTCGACCAACTACGGAAGAAATATCAGCGGAGCTATTATCATCAGGCAACACATCGTTTCCCAAGTCCTTTGAAACTATTGTTGTGTCACGCTAGTATATTGATATGTATTAATCTAGAACTTCAAAATAACATTGAATGTGTAAAAATTTGATCTTTGTTTTGTTTGTGGTTATTAATAATAAAATCCCGGAAAAAGAAATTTCCAATCATTTTTTTTTTCAAATTTTCAATGAACTAAATAAACAATGAACTCTACATAAACTAACTTGAGTTGCGAACAAAATTTTCAATAAAATAACTGGAGTTGCACATCGGATTGGTCGAACCGGGGTTTGGCAAAGATCCAACCATGAAACACCTAATGACGACCTCTATTCCACACTCGGAGTATCATATGTGTAGTCTCGTACTGACATAGGCAGGGACGGAGCTATGTGCATCTTAGGGGTGGCTCCCGCCCCCCCTATTTTTTGATAATTCATTAAAGATCCCTTGGTATTCTTATTATTTCAAAGAAAAATCCCTTAACAAGCCCCCCCTAAAATATGTGTTTTGTAAATTAGCCCCCCTTGAAAAAATATTCTGGCTCCGTCCCTGGACATAGGGGTTATGCCACTGAAAATCCAGTCTTCGCCAGTCTAACTCGCGAAGTTATACTTTTTCATGGATTCTGTAAACAAGGTCAAGCGCATCGGACAGGATGAGGCGAGGTCGAGCCACACCAAATCAAAAATTCATCGGGACGAGGGCGAGGCAAAGTCAAATCAAAAATCTTAAACGACAGGCATGCCAAATCAAAAATGCATCGCGGCAGGCGGGCGAAACCCCGAGACACCAAATCAAAAATGCACGACGAAGCCACATCACACCAAACCAAAAATAAATTAAAAAAAAATGATGGTGGATGGTTTGGGACCGCCCGGTGCATAGCACGGGCACAAAATCTAGTAAATCTTGTAAAACAACTTAAACTACGGTCGATACATTCAAATTTGTTACTCCAAACCTCATTTGGAGCAAGTGGGAGGATCTTACGGCTGAATGATTGGACGTGTACTGTGTAAAGATTTTTCGTTTTCTTTTAGTATAATCTTCTCTTCGGAAAAAAAATAAAAAATTCTTGACAAAGCTAAGAAGACTTATAAATTACCGTGCTTGATCATTAGCTCGTAATTCCAAAAAGGCCCGGTCCAAATCTCTCCCTTCTAAAATTTCAATCAACAAATTTCAGAAAGCCAGTTAACCTAAACCCCTGAACCTTTCATCGCCAACGAGAGATAAAAATCAAAACCTAGAAATGTTAGCTAGAAAGCTCTCACGTTTCAAATCCAGACATGAATTTCATCTCTCCTTCATCACTTCTTCTTCAGAGGTAAGTAAGTTTCAATCTTTAAACTCTCATTTACTTTCCAATTTCAGTTCAACCCCTTACAGTCAAAACCCACATCAATTTTCTTTAAATCTTCCGAGATTTTTCAATACTGAATCAAAAACATGTTTAAAGTTCATAAGAGAAGGTAATTTCGATGAGAAAACATCTCAAAATCTTCTAGTTTGCCCTGGTTGTGGTGTTCATATGCAAGGATTAGACCCAAAATTACCAGGTTACTTCATAAAACCTTCAGAGAAGAAGCCAGATTATAAAATGAAGTTAGATAGACAACCCATATTTGATGAAAGTGAGATTTCAAATTCTATTAAAAGGGGAAATCTTGATGAACCTAATGAGCCTGAGCAAGAAAAATTAGGACTTCCAAAGGGTACAAAATTTGGTTCGAAACCTCTTGTGTGTGCTAGATGTCATTCGTTACGGTATTACGGGAGAGTGAAAGATGCTACGGTGGAGAATTTGTTACCGGATTTTGATTTTGATCATACCATTGGTAGGAAATTGGTATCGACAAGCGGGGCACGGTCAGTTGTTTTAATGGTTGTTGATGCTGCTGATTTTGATGGGTCGTTTCCTAGGAAGGTTGCAAAATTGGTTTCGGATACTATTGATGAGAATTCAGTAGATTGGAAACAAGGGAAATCGGGTAATGTACCTAGAGTTGTTCTTGTAGTGACGAAAATTGATTTGCTTCCACCGAGTTTATCGCCTACGAGGTTGGAGCATTGGATTCGTACGCGTGCACGTGAAGGAGGAGCTAATAAGGTTACCAGCGTTCATTTGGTTAGCGCAGTTAGAGGTTGGGGTTTGAAACATCTTGTAGATGATGTTTGTAAGTTGGCTGGTGCTAGGGGAAATGTTTGGGCTGTTGGAGCTCAGAATGCAGGGAAATCAACGCTGATTAACTCGATAGGTAAACATGCTAGTGGAGGTGAAGTTAATGAATTAACTGAAGCTCCTGTGCCTGGGACTACTTTGGGGATTATTAGGGTCGAGGGTGTTCTTCCTGGTCAAGCGAAATTGTTTGATACTCCAGGGCTTCTGCATCCTCACCAGCTTACGACAAGATTGACGAGGAAAGAACAAAAATTGGTGCAAATAAGCAAGGAGTTGAAACCAAGAACCTACAGAATCAAGGTAAGTAGTTTATTATATACATTCGAGATGTTAACTTTGATGTGAGTTATGCGATTTTTCTTAAAAGAGTATGATACTTTGTACATATACTGCACTAGACTTATAAATCCAACATTAGTTTAATGAAATGGTAGTTTGTTGTCTTGAAAGATTTATAATTTAGTTAGTGATACCTCAGGGAGTTTATAGCACGCTTCGTTACTGCTCGGCAATAACTGTGGAACAGCATTTCCAATCTTTATTCATTCAACGGAATGAAATTTTATTCTTGAAACTAAGTGAAGAACATTTTCCTAGGCCACAGTCACACCAACTTTGAGAGCCTTGAAGTTAACTGATAGTTTGTTGTCCTACCTTTATCTACTCAAATATGATCTTTTTGCTCCCGTGTCTGTTTTTAAATGTTTCGAGTATTATGTTAGATTGGAGAAAGAAAAGCCTATGTCGAGGTTATTATTGTGGGATATAATGAACTTCCTCATCACTTTTCAGACTCTTTGGGTAGTTCAGCACCCCGAGTTTCTTTCGGTTAGTGATAGCCCTGACAAGAATTAAGAAGGTTATCATATTGGTTTTGCATGTTATTAGTTTATAGGCAGAAAGGTGAATGAGATGATTAGGGTCGGTGTAAACCGTTACAAATGCTATAATGTTTAAAAACAGTTGGATCTAACCTAATTCCTTGGTCCTTCTAATATCTTGTTATTGTGATGTTGATATGCTTATGACAAATTGGCAGGCTGGTTATACTGTTCATATTGCTGGCCTAATGAGACTGGATGTAGAGGAAACATCTGTCGATACAGTTTACGTTACAGTCTGGGCTTCTCCTTACCTTCCTTTGCATATGGGAAAAACAGAGAATGCAGAGACTATGGTCGAACACCATTTTGGTCGTCAGTTACAGGTATCATTTTGTCTTTAAAATCACCAAAAGTTTCTCGTGATAATCAATGTTAGACGGTCTTTTAATCTTAGCCTTGCTATTCGTTTATCTTTGTAGCCACCTACCAGTGAGGAAAGACTCCTGGAACTTGGAAATTGGGTGAGAAGGGAATTTCATGTCTCTGGAAACAGTTGGGATGTAAGCTCCATAGATGTTTCAGCTTCTGGCGTTGGATGGTTTGCTGTGGGACTAAAAGGGGAAGCCCGCCTAGGTGTTTGGACTTACGATGGCATTGATGTAACATTACGAAACTCACTCATTCCACAAAGATCAAACCATTTTGAAGTGCCAGGATTTACAGTCTCTCAGATTGTATCCCAAGCGGACCGAGCTACAAATAAACAAGCTCAAAGCAAAAAGCAGAAGAAGGAAAAGCAGAAGAAAGAAACTGTTCCTGATTCATCATCATTACCAGATAATGCCGCAGATACAAATTCTTGTTAGTTAATGGTGGAAACCTCATCTGATAATAAAAGCCACGGTGCTGGTTTCAGAATGCACCTGAAGATTGTCAATTGGAATACAAATGAAGAAATGAGAACTGGTATTCAAAATGAGAATCTAGGCACGGATAATGGAAACCTTATAAAAGTCGAATTCTGATATTTTGCAAGAGCCAGTTGGTTGGATTGTTCAGTTTAGCGCAACAACTACCTTGTCATCTTACATATAAACTTAAAGCAAGCTTGCGTCTGTTGGGAGTGGCGCAGAGAATGCTGGTATTTGTTCTTGTTACCAAGAAAACCACGGTTCAGAGTTTCAAACATGAAAATTGGAGGTACCTATTTTTGGAATTGAGTTTCATCACGGAGTACCCTCGGCACAGCCAATGATTAACAAATTTGTTGATCTCAATCATAGCATCTGTCTCCATTGTATATGCCTTATGTTGGCATTCTAATTTGTATCTATATCTAAGTGGTGGTTCTTGGTAATGGGCTTGAGAAGTTGTGATGATGGGCCGATGGTGTTCAGCTCTGGGTACTCATCACTCATTACTCATCGGAGTGTTACAGAATTTGAGCGGTTCATATTGGTTACAGATAGGACGACGTTTGAGTCGACTCCTCGGCTGCTAAGCTCTCTGAGACTGACTGACTTATTATTTGTACTTGACTACTTGGGGTTAAGTCTCTTGTTTTCCCCTTTTGTTCTTCTTGTGGTGGGAGGTGAAAATACTGTCGTTAAAGCCAGAGTTAGTTCCAATGTTTCTTCATTTCCTATGTACAAGTGCCGCACACCCTTCCTTTTAACTGCTTCCGCCGTCTCTCGGGACATTAGAGAAATTTGTTGATCTCAATCGCATCATATATCCTTTGTATCTGCCTCATGTTGTTCAGATAATGAATGGGCTTGCGAAGTTGTGATGATGGGCCTTGGGGTGTATAATAATTTTTTGGAACTATGATATTAGGCATACATAAAACTTTCCGGGCATACAAAATGATAGTCCCATCTTGGGTGACCTTATAAGGGGTAACCTATGGGTAGCTCAATTACCTATATACCCTTAAAACAAAAATCTAAAATCGTTTTCTAAAAATTCAAAATCGACTTCTCTTAACATCTCTTCTTCTTCCTCCTCTAGCCGAACTCTTCCCCTCATGAAAAAAAATTTTCATCACCGTGATTAATTGTCGATTCGTAAAAATTTGATTGTCGATTAAACTGAACTACATAATGACTCGTACAAATAAAAGCAGGGACTAGGCAAACCAAATCGTCTTCTAATCCATCAATTGAAGAAGAAGAACCAATTGAAGATGAAGGTGTAAACCGAAAGTCAACCACCAATTGAACCGTAATTGAACCAACTGCATCTCCAACTCCGGAAACGAGGATAAGAAAGTAAGTCTTACAAACCCAATCTCCTATTTGTTGTTTTTCATCGATTAAATGATTACTGGTGTTGGGTTCGGCTCAAAATTAAGTTGCGTTTTTTAGCCGAACCTGTTCTTCACAAAAGCTTCTGTAAGTGTGTATGAACAGTTCGGCTTGAAATTCAAGCCGAACCTAGTCACAGAAAGAGATGCACAGGGGTTCGGCGTATTCGATAATCATAATATGTGCCGAACCTAGCACATTTTACGAGGTTCGGCTATTACGATATTCACAATATGTAGAACCAATACAAAATTATTAACCTAGAAATGTACATGATCGGGGTTCGGCATATTCTACTTATTCAAATAGCCGAACAATGTGTTTCCAACGAGTTCGACGCTTACGAATTTCTAAGTATAAGCCAAACCTAAACATTTTTTCTTCCAGACAGGTTCGGTGTAGGGTTCGGCTTGTTAGGACAATTCGAACCAAGCAGAACTCTGGTCTACAAGGTAGCTCGGCTCTTAATCAACACTTTCAGCTAGCCGAACTGTTCATCCAGACTCGCCGAACCTTAGTGAAAAAACACATACTTTTGATGATTTTAACCTACAAAAGGTCGAACCCCGCGAACAACCTAAATGACTACAATTCAAGGGTAACTAAATAATCTATACAAATTTTTTTCTCACTTTCCCCTTCTCCTTCTAAAAAAACCTAACTTTTTTTTTCTTACTCAAAATTTTTTATCTACAAAAATTAATAACTCAATAATCCTAAAACTAATCACTAATCATTAATCACTAATCATAATTATTTTAACTAATCATTAGTATTAACACTAATCCTAAAAGGGCAGATTTGCCATTACCAAAAATATTTGGTTAAGGGGCTTACGATTTTGCTATTTACACTCCTTTTTTGTCTTTACTTGGTATGCCCTAAAAGATTTCTGTATGCCTAAAATCATAGTTCATTTTTTAGGGACCATGGTTTTTTTGAGGGGACGTGATTTCAATTTTAGGAGGACATTTAGAAGTAAAGTGAAGCCACCCTTATCCACATATTTTAGTTAATGACAAAAATACCCTTATATTATTTTATTTGTATTTTTTAAAAACAAAAATTTATATTATTTAAAAAATATTTTTTTTTCAATTATTTTTTTTTCTTTTTTTCTAATTAGCTTTGGTTTAACAAGTACAAATTCGCAAGTATTTTTCTCGCAAACCTTTTAGCGATATGCAAATTCGTAGGTATTTTCCCGCAAACCCATTGCTTTTAATTTGTTTTTAATTGAAAAAATCGATTAGAAATCATCAAATTAGTTTTGAAATGTTAGTTACAGAGTATTGTTCGGTTAGGAGTAGTTTAAGAAAACTCTAGTTTTCTAACCGAACTTCCTGAAACATAGAACACCAAGAACACGTCGGTTAGAACGAAAAATTTCCTTGCAAACAGAACTCATAGTTCGGTGCGTTCGCAAAAGTTTTAGAAATTTTGTACCTAACCGAACTTTGAGTTCGGCCAGTTCGCAAATTTTTACTTAATCAAACTCCTATCTGAAAATACACTGAACATGGTTCGGTTATATTCATAAAAATCTTTGCAAGCTGAACTGAAAGTTCAGTGCGTTCGCAAAAGTTTTAGAAATTTTGTACCTAACCGAACTTTGAGTTTTGTCCGTTCGCAATTTTTTACTTAACCGAACTCCTATCTGAAAATACACTGAACAGGGTTCGATTATATTCATAAAAATCTTTACAAACCGAACTGAAAGTTCTGTGCGTTCGCAACAGTTTTAGAAATTTTTTACTTAACCGAACTCCTATCTAAAAAAAACGTTTATATATTTTCTCTTAGCCGAACTTTAAGTTCGACTAGATTAATTATTTTCCCCCAACCGAACCACATACAAAAAAAATACAAAAAAAAAAAAAATTAAAAAAAAGAATTTAAAATTTTGAAAAAAAAATAAAAGAAAAAATATTTAAATTTAAAAAATTAATTAATTAAATATATTTATTTAATTAATTAAAGGGTAACTTAGTCATCTCTACCTTTTAGGTCACCCCTTATAATCATAGGGAAGGTGGCCTAATCAAATCATGGTCCCCTCAAAAAAGTCATGGTCCCAAAAAATGGTTCTAATTTTTCATCATTATCAGCTTTGGGTGCTTAACTCACTTTAGTTCTTGTCAGTTTCTCTTCCTTCGACTCTTGGAGTCCTATCAGTGTTTGAGATTTGACCCATGCATATTAACTTTTTGCAGTTTGATCACCGGTTTCAGTTTGAGTCGACATAGATACAGTGGCGTAACTGGCCATTGAGTATGGGGAGGGCTTGATCTTTTTTTGGGCTGGCTTAAGCCTAAAGTAACACACATAATGTGATCCAACTCAAATTAGGCTATAAAATATATGGTTTTTTGGTTTGTTGGGGCTGGCTTAAGCTAGCCCTAGTCATCATGTAGTTCCGCCCTTGCATAGATACTGAGCTCCCCATGTCATATCTAAGAATGAACATTGCTCTTTTTTTTTTTTTTTTGCTCAACAAAGATAAAGATTTTATCAATCTCAAAGGGAAACTCTACAAAAAGTGTAGAGACCAAAACAAGGAACAGCAAGGTCTAAAGAGACCAGAAGGGAAACCAAAAGCATAAAAAATGCTATGGAGAGTCGAAAAATTTCGATCTCCGTTAACAATGATATCGTCTAAGACTATGACTGAGAAGCAAGTAAGAGATTTAACCCAAGCAAAGATTTTAATTTTTGCTTCTATGATGATAGATTCAGGAGGTTTATCCTTGAGCTTGAAAGTTCTCTCATTTCTCTCGAGCCATATGGACCAAAAGACAGCGGCATACAGACGAACCCACAGCTCCTTAGCAGCCCCATGAAGGTGATTTGATTTCCATTTAGCGATAAAGGAAGGCACTGAAGATGATGGCGCAAAAGCAAGCCCGGTAGAGAAGAAATAACTCGATTTTTTGGGAGTAAGAGCAGTCGAGAAACAAATGACTGCTAGACTCTTCATGCCTCCGACAAAGAACACATATATTGGCTCTTTGGAGAACCGTTGTTGGAGGTGGTGGCACAATTCCGTTTATGGAGGTTATCAAGAGTTGGGAGTCTATCTAGATAAGTTTTCCAAAGGAAGAATCCTATCTTGTGAGGCCAAGCTTTACTCCAAATTTTTTTGAAGGGAAAATAATTCACAGGACGGATGGTAGCCAAGTTAGAATATGCAAATTTAATGTGGAAAAGTTACCGACTTGTCTCCGATCCATATGAGTTGGTCATTTTCTTCATCGCAAAAGATATGGTTTCAAGGCATTCGAAAGAACGATGAGCTCTTGAATTTCCACATCATATAACCGTCTCGCAAAAACGCCAAGATCCCAATTTAGTCCGGAAGCATGAGGGAATAAGCTTGTTGGAGAGATATTCCTTTAGTAGAGGTGATAGAAAAAGATTGGGGCAAAGAGAAGCCATTGAACCATTTGAATGCCATCTATCTTCCCATAGCCGAATAGTGGAGCCATTTCCCACTTTGAATATTGAATTGTTGAAAAAATCATCTGGTTTGAGTGAATATTGCACACAAAGCTGACTCAGTGAGCTTGTTTTGGAGCTTTTCTTCTCCAACCTAAGTCTATCATACCATATTTTTCTTTAATTATCTTAGCCCATAGTGAATTTCTCTCCCTACCCAAACACCACCACCATTTAGTTATCAGAGATTTGTTCATAAGTTTTAGCTTGCGAATGCCGAGACCCCCATGTTTAAGTGGCTCACAAGTCGTGTTCCATCCAACCCAATGAAGCTTTTTCGAATTTTCACCATTATTCCAAAGGAAATTGTGAATTCTTCTTTCGATCTTTTTTATAACTGATTGCGGAGCCACGAATAGCGAGAAATAATAGACAGGGAGGCTGAGAAGCACACTTTTGATGAGAGTTAGTTTACCCGCTTTCGATAGCAAACCTCTTTTCCAGGTCGCAAGTCTAGTTGTGCACCTTTCCACAACCTTATCCCATATTGCAGTTGAAAGTATCTTCGCTCCCAAAGGGAGACCCAAATATATAGTAGGGAAAGTATCATGGGAGCAACCAAGAACTGAAGCAAGTTCGGCTAGATTAGAGACTTCACCTACTCCAAAAATGCTGCTTTTTTCAAAATTTGTCCTTAGGCCAGAGATATACTCGAAGCACAACAAATTATACTTCAGGAATTGCATTTGTTCCACATTCGCGTCTAGAAAGATGAGTGTATCGTCCGCGAATTGCAAGTGACTTACTTTGGTGCCCTCATTCTTGACAGAAAAACCACCTAACCAACCAACCTCTGTGGCCTTTGCAAACATCATCGAGAGAACCTCTGACACAAGGAGAAAAAGAAAAGGTGATAGAGGATCACCTTGACGAAGCCCTTTTTCACTAGTAAATTTTCCGCAAGCTGTGCCGTTAATGAGGACCGAGAAATGTATCTTACGAATGCAACCCTTTATCCACTTTCTCCATTTAATGCCGAAACCCATGCATTTTAAGACTTCATCCATAAAAGACCATTTAATGTTGTCGAAAGCCTTTTCGAGATCGATTTTGCAAATGATACCAGGAATTTTGGATTTTATTCTCGAATCCGGGCATTAGATTGTTGGCAATAAGAATACTATCAAGAATTTGACGATCCTTGACGAATGCAGTTGGTGGTTGGATATAAGCTTTGGCAAGAAAATTTTCAAACGATCTGCAAGAACTTTAGATATAGATTTGTACATTGTACCAATTAAGCTGATAGGACGAAGGTCTTTCGCTTCTTCCACACACTCTTTCTTCGGAATAAGAGATATGAAAGTAGATTTTAAACGCCAATCAATGTAACCATTCCTTTCGACCAAGCAAGCACCACCTTCATGATATCATCTTTCATGAAATCCTAAGATTTTATAAAGACACTAACTTGAAAGCCATCGGGACCTGGGGCCTTGTCTTGACCCAAATTATTAAGAGCTAGAAGGATTTCTTCAGGCTCGATTCTACGCTCTAGCCACAAAGCGTCGGAAGAAGATAAAGATTTAAAGTTCATACCAGCAAGAGAAGTAGACGAGGTTGAATTGTCCTGAAATCTCTCTTTGAAGTGAGAAACAATATGCTCTTTGATGGTGGCTTTATCATCAATCAAACAGTTGTTGATACGGAGTTTAGCCACGTTATTCCTTCTACACCTGTTTTTGGCCAATTTGTGAAAGAATTTTGTGTTGCGATCACCTTGAAGGAACCATTGAGCACGGGATTTATGAAGCCAATGTAAATGCTGCATGTCAGCAGCTTGTTCATACTGTAGTCTGAGATTGGACCTGGTGGTAAGCCGAGAAGGAGTTATAATTCTATCGTCATCAAGCTGGTCTAAGATGGCAATATCAGCAAGGAGCTTTTCATTTTTCCTATCAATTCTTCCGAAGTACTCTTTATTCCAAATTTTAATTTTATCTTTAAGCAGCTGAAGTTTCTTGGCCATAACATAGCTAGCAGAACCCACAACCGAGAAATAATTCCACCACTGTTTGAGAAGAGGCAAGAAGGTTGGCTCTAAGAACCACATAGCTTCGCAGCGAAAAGGAAGCGCTCCCCAGTCTTCGAAAGAGCAAGAGAGCTTGGTAGGCTTGTGGTCCGACATGGGACGAGCTAGTGCAACAACATTTATGGTTGGAAAGTGATCTTCCCAACTAGAGGAGATAACAAATCTATCCAATTTGCTTAGCCGCGGGTTAAGAGAAGAAAAACTACTTCTCAAGTATATTTAGCACCGATTGATTGGGAGATCGATAAGCTCATGAGTATCACGAAGTTTCAAAGTCACCATGCCCATCGTCTGTCTGGGTGCAACCTTTTCTTTCGTGCATATATCGCACAACATTAAAGTCTCCTCCTGAACCCAAGGGAGCTCCCAAATATCTTGCATAATGGATAATTCATTCCATAGCCTTTTTCTCTCATTAAAATCGCAAGAGCCGTAAATGCAGATAGAAGCCAATTAAATTTATCGGAGGAATTCTCAAGCGAATGTTAACAGAAAGTCCCTATAATGTAATCAACTGATTTGCACTTTATTAGGATTCCAAATGATAAGAATACCACATGACCTTCCCATAGAGTCAAGAGCTGTAATCCATTAAGTTAGATCCCCAAATTTGTTTAACTATTGAGTGAACAACATGGAAGTGATGTTTCTTGAAGAATAAGGATATCGAGGTTTGTTCGAGCCACCCAAATTTTAAGCCTATTTCTCCTCTACGGTCTTTCACACTTTTCACATTCCAAGAAATAATCAGCAACATTGATAAATAATAAAACCCCAAAAAGGACAGTGAAGAGCAACAAATAACATTGTTAGGAGATACCTTGCATTCAAAATTGAATGCTCTAGGATTTACGGCGGCGAGTATTTAATTAAATGGCTAATCGGATCGTCGTCCCGAGAAAATCCCGATCCCCCAGACTTCACTTACTTGTTTGATAAGATTTATAGCCGGAAGAACTGGTTTTGGTACTTGATGACCACCTTTTCCTTTTCCTTATCAATTAAAGCGGTAGCGAAGTATTGAAAGATTTACTAGTTGCGTATTGATTTCTTGCGTGTCTAGAGATGTCTGGAAGTTTCGAGAGGAAGTTGGAATAGACTCCCGTTACGGCATCAATTAGGCGATGGATTGGTAGGAGCTTTCTGTGATATTTGTAGCACTGCAGACGTACCTAAAACGAAAGTAGTTCTTTGAAAGAATTGACTTGTGTCGGAGTCATCATCAAGATTCAAGATCTTCACTGGTCCATGGTATAAACAACTTCACTTAAGAGAAATCAACTTGCTTGATATCAATATCGTTGAGACCCTCAAGATGAGATGGATTTGTTTAGAAACCCTATTATGAATCTTAGGAGCAAGAGATGGTAGAGGGAAGTACCAATATTATTGCTCTCGGGGAGGAGAGAACTAAGAACGGATGGTTAAGTGATTTGGATCCGGAAGAGAAAAGAAACCCGAAGGAAAGTACCGTGATTTTTAGCTTGAAACCGGAACCGGGAAGTGCTTAGCAAAAGAGCAAACTTGACTTAGAAAGTAATGCGAGTACTAGACTGATGGTCCAGATCAATTAGCGGTTGCTCAGATTAAATATGGGGTTGCCTTTTGAGTATTTGAACGTTGGAGAGCACTTTTGTCTGACAGCTCACGTGTTGCTCAGCGGTGTTGACCTGCAGGGTAGACATTGACTTATCAAGATAAACCTTATCTGTACTTTCTTCAGTCTCCAACAGAGCCCGTGAATCTTTGTTACCGGGAACTTGATTAATCGGTAATGAAGAAGAATTCGTTGCACCAGAATAAATTGTTCCGGTGGATAATCCGGCAATAGAACTTTTAGCTTTACCGGAGCAGAGATACAAGGCATTCCACTTTGGGTTTTCTAGCTCATCAGCTTGAATGGATGCTAATGAAGCAATAGCTGTAAAAGGTCTTGGCTTGTAGTCGATGAAGACCGTGAATTTGTCAATCACTAAAGGTCCTTTCACTTTTAGCTTGATGGATGAGAGATCCCAACCAGCTTTTGTCGCAGATGAGACTTCAAGTAACCCTCCACATTTAGCACCCAAAGATTCAAACGTTTTAGAATTCCACAGAGAGAATGGAACACCAGTAAAACAAACCCATTTAGCATTAACCCCGTTTAATCTCCAAAGTGGAAGAGGTTCATGGAAGAATTCCAGAGTGAGAACTTTACTTCACTGATAGCAATTTTCCATGATTGCAATCTAAGAAGATTTTCTCTTTCCACAGAGTCCGAGACAAGAAAGATAGCTTTAGAGGCTAAGAAGGGATGGATGATGATCTCGTTTGAGATGTGAAGATCTCTGGCTAGGAGGGCATTCACACCATCCCATGATTTCAACTGCGGGTAAGTCTCTAAGACTACCATTTGATTCCAGTTAAAAGATTCGATGGGATAAACCTGAGATTGAACAGACAATCCCGAAGGAGGAGGGGAAACAAAAGATTCAGGGGAGGTGGAAGGATTTTAGAACTTGATGGCACACTTTTGGAAGTAGATGAATCAGGAGGAGAAAAAGATAGAATCCCCAAGATATCTTTCCATCCCTGAAAATTAGCACCAGCCGGCATAAAGATTTCGATGCTACCTCCATTCTTGTTTTTGGACCAAGAAGCTTGAAAAACTCACCGCTTCTATTCTTTCCTCTAGAAGCAATGAACCATTCATTAGGTTCAAGAAATTTCCAATGTTCAGCTTTAATCCATGGTTTACTCACGGCGGAATTGAGAAGAGACATAATCCATCTAATACCCTTTTCACTGATCCACATGGAAGAATATCGGGTTCCTTTAAGTTCCCTTAGAAGGTACCAGCCCCTCTTGAAACCCAAACCACGTTCGATGCTGAAAGATTTTGTCTCAACAGAGACAAGAAGAGGGGCTTTGCCAGGAGAGGGAGAAGCTGAAATTTTCCTGTTTCTTTTGCGTGAGACAAGCTGCCATTGTTCTGATACATGAGGATCTGCCACTGTTGATGATGAGAGGATGTTGATGTTGTCGCTGGTAGGTTGGTGATGATCACCTGCGTGTAGAGCTGCTCCGATGGGATCCATTGTACGACTCCTTCTCTCTCCTTCTCTCTTCAAGGGTTTCTGGTGAAGTTCGAAACCTATATCATTAATCATAGAACAATGCGAAAATTAATCATAGAACAATGCGAAAATTAGACGACTGAAACCTATCCGAGTCATGATCGGTTGATACATTGGACTTCTAATATTTTTTTGAAGCATTGACTTCTAATACATAGTCGAGGCCCTTAAGTGACATGCATCCAATAAGAGGCATATATCAACATGCCGCAACTATTTCCAGCAGAAAGACTTTCCCAACATGAACCAAGCGTTAACTGCGAAATAGTATCAACGAGTCGAGTGTCCACGTTAGGTGAACGTGATCTCCTTAGCCATATATGAGTATTGAACCTTTGACTAATAAAGTTAGACCTAGACAAAGCATGGGAAATAGGGAAATGTATTATTGGTCGAGCTGCGACTTGTGTACATCAGGCAGACCACTGATATCCACGTAAAATAAATCGGATTACATTTGCAATCTTCACACAAAATATATATACTAGTTACTAGTATTTTTTTTTTGATAAGAAGACAATTTTATTTATATAATAGAGGAAGTGTGCAAAATATACAATGTAGGAATTAAGCCAAGCTTGGCTCTTTCTAGGATACTAGATCTTACATTTTCATTCGCATTCTCCGTAAAGAAGTATTTAATCTTCCTAGTTCTTACTTCCTTTGCTAGTTTGTCTTCGAAATCTACATGTTTCCTAGATTTGTGCATAAAAAGAAACCCGAACTATAATTTACAATAGAAAATTTGCATCTATAGATGCTATTTTGAGACCTCCATGAATGAGCTTCGAGACTTTCATCTCCTTTTAGAATCTTCATTAAGACTTGGCAGTCATTAACCATGCAACAATTTGGAGCTTCAATTCCTTCATCCATTTGATGGCCTCAAATCCACTTTCATCAGCTTCTAAGGGCGGAGGCCCAACCACTTCTGCGACATTGCTTCCCTATTGCCTGTATTATCCAAAATTGAGATGGAATATCCCATTGTGAAATCATCTTCAGAAAAGGAGGCATCGAACAAGAAAATCCAATCATAGTCTTTGTTTCTGTGCGCATTGTTGTCATTGATAGAAATCTTAGCAGTATCAAGAACCTTATTGGCTTTATTGTCCCTACTGGAATTGAAATTTAGGTAGGATATTCTAATGCTATCAATTAATTTATTCACATTTGATTGATTATTATCAATTTCCAGATGGACCAAATTATAAAAGTAATCTGGTTATGCTTGTTAGATAGACTCCTATCATTTATCCAAAATTTAAACCAATCCATGATGTTAGTGATTCCATTGAAAACATAAATGACCCTAAGATCAACCGCATCCCACACTTTCCTAGCCATGTCTGTTGTGTGATAACCTTGAAGTAGAAACTAGTTACTAGTACACTTGGAGGATTTGTATGTCAAAATTTGATATTACGTAATATAGACGTGTAAAGTGTTCTTCGCATGATAGTGGTCGGAATGACACTTGTTATGTGTTTTTTCCTTAATTTTTACCTACAGCACGACACTTGTTGTGTGAGATGTATGTGTCTCTTTACGAGCATTTTAGTGGTACGTGTTGGATAACTGAGCAGCTACATCAACAACGCATCTCCAATTTCTAAGCATTTGAGTGGTACGTGTTGGATAAATGAGCACCCACATCAACAATTCCACTTCCTCATCACTTTGTTTATGTTTATGTATATAAACATACGCAGAATCATCATCAGTGAGGATTGTAGACGGGAAATTCATCCAGCTCAACTGATAACCACTTTTATAAGTTACTATTCTCTTCTTCTACCCGCATGTCTGGTATTGTTGAAGACCAAAAATGCTTTGTTCTATTTGTAAAAAGCCTGAAGTTAATCATTCTAAAATGAAGGGGCCGAAGCAACACAACATTATCGTGGAACTCACAAAAACAAACCTACAGGAAACATCCATATCCCATCCAGAGGATACCAACTGGGTAAGCATCAATAAACCCTTTAAAGCTGTATGTGTATACCATTTGGATGCATGTACCGCAGTTTATATTATTAACATGTTGATGCTGTGTTGAATTTTATTAGGGGAAAAGGCGTAGGAGCCGAGCGACGATGGTAGAGAGAGAGGAGGGAGGGATTGGTTTAGATGGTTTTCTCAGCGACTTAGCTGACGCATTTAGGGAGGGACTTTACTCAGACATTCAAGTGAAGCCTAGCAGTGGTCCTTGTATACGGGCTCATAAATTTTTGTTGGTTAGTTTTATACCCATATTATTAATTTATTACTTGTAACTATGAGACTTGAGTCACTTGACGCCTACTATGTTTTTGTAGGCATCAAGATCTGAGATATTTAAAAACATGCTAGCATCCGATTTATGCAAAGCTGAGGCGGACGATTTCATCTCTCTCTCTCTGAATTTGATCATGAGGAGCTTGAGACCTTTTTGGAGTTTCTTTACCGGGGTGACTTGCCTATAGAAAAGTTTAAGAAGCATTATTACTCCCTATCAATGGCAGCTGACAAGTACGGGATTCCACATTTGCAAAATTTTTGTGAGCATCAGCTTCTTAAAATATTGAACTTGTCAAATGCGCTCGAAATTTTAGAACTCTCGGAAGTTGTCTCGAATGAGACATTAAAAGTTGCTGTCTTGAAATCAATAGTACTCAAGTATAAAGAGATAGTTCTCACACCTGAATTTGATGAGTTCGCAAAACAGAAACCGCAGTTGGTGGTACAAATCACTAGGGCCTCCATGGTCACTTACTCCAGTAATTAATGGAGGGCAACAGAAGCAGTGATACTCCTTTTCGTCTGCATTTAATGCAGGGATGTAGGAGAGAACGTAATCAACGAAGGGTGAGACGCAAGACAAGTAGCGATGCTCCTTTTTGTGTGCACTTAATAGAGGGAGGTCATGCAGTGTACTTTTGATGCCATGAATTCACTTTTTGATCTATAAACACCTTTTAGCAGAACTTTAGTGGGATTTTTTGCATGTAAGATCGATGGCAACAAAATAGGGTAGCGGGTAGCCCATACTTTTTGGTGAAACTAACGGTAGTAAATGCATTTTGGAAACTTACTTTTTTGTGTAACAAAACTGTGAAGTGGTGATGTTGCAAGTTTTGTAAACCGTGCATGCATGTAATGGTGGCACTACCACTTCCATTGTGTTGACTATAATTTGCAACACAGTTGGTTCTTTAGTCGCCTATGCAACTTTCTTAAGTTTTTTGTTTGCGTCATTGTACCAGATTTGTGCCTATCAGATTTGTACTAAGCTACTTGCACCAGACGACTCCGTCTATCCATCTTTTTCGCGGAACTTGTTTATGAAGAGCTCGAGACTTTTATTCGCAGAAGTTTCCTAAGCAAAATTTTTTTAAATTATTTAACTCCGTCAAATGCCCTCAAAGCTTGCTGCCATAAAATCAATACAAAGACTTCTTACACACCTAGTTTTGAGGAGTTCGCAAAACAGAACTCAAATGCGGATTCCATAGTCCACACCCCCACCCCCACACCCAGTGACGGAGATGGGGTGGCTTACCCCCACCCCCGCACACACCAAAAATGTGTGAACACATAATTGAGGCGCTGTAATCGGTGAGAAAATTCTTTTTAGCCCAGGTGAGGTTTGGAGTTATCTTATTTTTTTGCAAGTTATTTCAAGTAATTTTTGGGCAGCTCTCTTTTATTTTGGGACCATTATTTTATTTTTGAGGTAAGTTATTTCAAGTATTTTGAGGGCATCTTTATCCATATATTTATATTAATACCAAAATTAACCTTTCCAATTAAATTAGTGAAATAATTAGTTAGTGTATAATTAGAGTGATTGGTGAGGTGAAATAAGTTGTTTTTGAGTTGAAGAATTATTGGAAGAGAAGAAGGAGAAGATGGTCTTGAAAAAAAAAAAAAACTTTTTTGAGATAATGATGTTTTTTAGGTACTTTGATAAACTTCAAAGTTAGTTAATGTTGCTTGATTTGGACAAAACTTTCAAAAAGTTGAAAACCTTTTAAATAAATTTTTCTAGGTCAACCAAGTTTGGCTAGAATTTCTGAAGAACAAGAAGCAGAAATCACCTGCTGGTGTAGTTTGGTTGGTGTATCTTCACACAAGGGTACACCGAACCCACCTTTAGTGGATTTTTGCAATGTTCGGCTGTCCAGATTCCAGGATAGGAAACCGAAATTTTAGGATGGGGTTTATAGAATATTGTTCGGTTTATTCGATTCCCTAGGTTTCGTAGGTTTCGTAGCCGAGCTTCTGGTAGAAATATGGGAAAAAAGTACAAGTGGTAAGTTCCGCATCGATTCCCTAGGTTTCGTAGCCGAGCTTCTGGTAGAAATATGGGAAAAAAAATAGAAATATGGGAAAAAAATACAAGTGGTAAGTTCCGCATGGTCGCAAAGTTTATAAAACATTGCGGAATTATTCGTTAGGTTAGTAACCGAACTCATTATATAGGTTTTATAGAAAAGTTCAGTTAGGGGATTTTTTGCGATTTAACCGAACTCCATATTTTGTTGGAAAAATTTGGACAAAAACGGAGGATGAAATAAAGACAAAGAAATTTTTTTACTCCAAACTTTCAAGGCTCATACGATTTCTTTTATAAGGGTTTAGACTTTTATGCCAGAATTCGATTATTTCTACCCTCCCAATATCAATTGGCGATCGTTATTGCATCACTTTACGCAATTATTCTCTAAAAGAAATAATGCCTTGCAATGGATACAATAGAAAGCCCTACAACATAGAAATTTTAGGATTCAAGGTTTTGCACCCCTTGACCCAATCAAGAACACACTAGAAAGAATTTTGATGATGCTTTAGAAACCATCCCTGAATCAAGAAACACAAGTTGAAATTATTGTTTAGAATGGGAGAATGCCTTCACTATTTATAGGGATATTCATGCCTATTGGAGATGCCTCTTCACTTCCAAAAGACACATAAGGTGTCTATTGGGAATGGTTGTCTTTTATGAACCATCACACCTATTAAAGGTGTCTCTTCATCTCCAACTAACATCCATTGTGTTTATCCAACACGAGAACACTTCCCGTAATAGCGGCAAACCAAAAAACAGAAAACCATTTTATTTTCTAAGATATTGAAAATATCCAACAATCTCCCCCTATTTTCAATAACCAAAAACATGTAAATAAAAATAAAACAAAACTTTTAAATCAGAGTGACTGCATCACACAAGTGACGCCTACGTGCCCGAGTGGGATCAAGCCAATGTAGTTCAAGCTAAATTGAGACTAAGCATCATCGTTGAAATCAACACATAAATGATAGGTATCTTTTGGATTTGAACCTTCACTTAGTGTAAGAAACTCAAAGCCTTATCGAGATTCTATGGTGAAACCGGTCTTGAACCAAGTATCCCTTATGATAAAACCGAGTCTCCACACATAATTGATTTCATAAATCATGTGTTCTAGCCAAGAACGTTAATGGCCATGTGCTTATATCCTTTGATTCATGAGTCTTCTTTAGAGAACAGTCTTCTTCTCTTATGAAACTACACGATTTCCATACTCATATAGGTAAGTCTCGAAGGTGTTTCGAGATACACCTTTACTAATCACGAGACTCATTAAGGATTTACATCCATCCTATTTTCTTGCGAAACCCGGCACTAATTAGAAATGGGAAGTTTTATATTAGTGATCCATAATCTACATCCATAACTTGTTGGTACCACATTGAACCTTGTTTATCTTTTTCAAAACATAGGTTGGGTTTCTGCAATGGGAGATCAACCTTCCTTCACGGACCTTAGTCCCATTTCTTTATACTTCATTGAAAACACTTCCTCTGGGAGACTTTCCATAAATAGGTCCCAAGTTTTTCTCCGTTTAATGGTTAACGCAATTACTCCTTTCTTGAGTAATTGACTTACCGTTCAATGTACAAGACTTGTATGTCTTGACCTTTCATTATAAGTCTTTGTTGGAGACGTTATAAATCATAGCCTGATTCACAATTAATCAAGACCGCTTGAGATGGCTTCTTCCAAAAATGGGATATCTACAAGTTAGGTTCTAAGCCATTCTTCCTCATTAATTGCATCCATTTATGCAATCAATTTTGACAACATTATTAAAAATGTTCCTATTTAATTTTACAAAATAATTGTAACTTCTCTAGTGATCCTAATTAACATTTACGGTTAATTCACAAGAAAGTCATTATAGACTTGCATACACTAGAGGCATATAAAATTTGTAGGCAATTTACTTGCCATTTCAACAAGCACATCATCACGATGAGTAGCTCCTCTGCTCATGCCCAATCCTCTACAAATTTATACCCAAATACATAGACAATGTCTATTTCAAATTTTACATTATGTAATGCAAATGTTCATAATTTATGCATCGGTAATATCGTAACACCTCATCGTTGGATATTTGGTCGGCCGCCCAATTCCAATACGTTACATATTAACCGGAATTTTCCATTTCGATGTCATTTAAGACATTCCAATTTCCAAATTTTGGAACCATATAATTCTTATTGTAAGGATTATGCTCATGTCGCAAAATTGTTTTCTCAACAATTATTGACGAAGTACCAGCCAAAAATAAAAGTATACATGACACTCTCATATAGTGTCCCTCCCTTCCAATATAGTTTCACCCTATTTTGTGGAGAGAATAATCGTCTAAAACTGTTGGAAATTTTGGGTAAAAACAGAGGATGATATAACACTAAAAGAAATTGTTGTACTCCAAACTTTCAACGCTCATACGATTTCTTTTAGACGATTATTTCTACCCTCCCAATATCAATTGGCGATTGCAACAGGTATGCGAAATAATGCCTTCAGGATACAATGAAAGCCCTACAACATAGAAATTGGATTCAAGGTTTGCACCCCTTGACCCAATCAAGAACACACTAGAAAGAATTCTGATGATGCTTTAAAAAGAGACAAAACAAGTTGAAATTATTGTTTAGAATGGGAGAATGCCTTCACTATTTATAGGCATATTCATGCCTATTGGAGATGCCTCTTCACTTCCAAAAGACACATAAGGTGTCTATTAGGAATGGTTGTCTTTTATGAACCATTACACCTATTAAAGGTGTCTCTTCTTCTCCAACTAACATCCATTGTGTTTATCCAACACAGAACACTTCCCCGTCATAGCGGCAAACCAAAACAGAAAACCAATTTATTTTCTAAGATATTGAAAATATCCAACATATTTTGCTTGTAATATCATGTACTCTTAGTTACCGTTTCGGGTCGGCTTTTAACCGAGTTAGCTTAAATGGTATCTCTTGCCCTTAGCCTGGGTGGGTTCCTCAGAACTAAGAAAGCTAGGTAGAAATAAAGTCATCTTATTAGTTTTAATAATTAAATAAAAATGAAAGAAAAATGTAAAGGCAAAATAAATAAGATTAAATAAAGAATTTATGTGTATTATTAAGCGTTATTATTAATGTTAATATGAAAATAATTTTTATAAAAATTAAGGGAAAGAATTTGAGAAGTCATAAACCAAGAAAGAGAAGGATGGAGCTAGTTTTTCTTATGAAAATCAGGAGAGTATCAATGTTAAATCCCCTTTCTCCTTGTGTTTTGTTAATACTTGATTTTAATTTCATTTAATCTTGTATTATTAGGTTTCTGAAATTTACATATGTATTTAATGCACCCAATTGATGATCAACCTTTGAATATTAATAGATAACATGATTAGGTATCTATGGTAAAAGTTTAGGTTAATCCACCGTAAATTCACCGTTGAATGTTCGTTTTAGTTTGGGTGATCGGCGTTTCTGAAATTTCTTGACAGTTTCGCTTTGTTATGGTTTTGGTGTGTTTAGGAAATCATAATGATTTTATAATGATTTATAGTCTTGACAAATGTTGTATCCATGTATGATATCTTTCATTGTGATTTGGATTCGCTCAATTTCTGACATCCTTACGATTTATCGAGTTATGCGACAAAAGCTTGGGATGAGTAGCTTAGTGATTGCGTTGTTGTCTTGTAATTGTTTGGAAATGTGAATTTGAATTAAAATGTTGTTAAAGATTTCTAGTAAAATCAAATTCATCAATTCATGTTTCATAAAACTTTTATCATGTCTCATATAAAAATTTAAGTAAGAAACATATATGCATAAGTCTCTTTCCGACCCGTAACGCTTCGAGTTCGGACCTCCATACGGATTTTGGCCTTGTTCCGGAACTCGGGGTGTTACATGGCTATACAGAGAAGAGTCGGGAGTTCGGTTAGGAACACAAAAACTTTCTTAGCCGAAGTGTTCTTCGTGTTCTCCATCTATAAAAGTTCGGTCGTAAAACTAGGTTTTTTTTTTTTCAAAATTATCCAAACCAAACTTACTACTAGAACTTCCATTTTCAACCTATTTTGATGACCACTACTCAAAGTTCTCAATCAAAAACGATTTAGAAGTAATGGGTATGTGCAAAAAATACATATTGATGGGTTTGTTTACAAAAGATTGATGAAACTTCGATAAAAATTCAATGAATTGACGATGATGAAAATTTGATCATTTTGATTAGATTTGTATATGATCAGGTTTAGATGTTCATAAATTGATGAAGAGGAAAAGAAGAAAAATTATAAAATAGAGGAAGAAGAAGTTGCAGATTAATTAGTTATAATTTCAATTAGGTTAAAGAGTAAACTATTCATCTCCACTTTTTAGCACATCTTTTTTAACTATAGGGAAGATGGCTAATTAAATCATCGCCCCCAAAAAAAAACAGTGCTGCCAAAAAATCGTTTATTCGTAATGTGTATTTTGTTATATAAGCAAAAACAAAACAACGAAGGTTTGGAGTTAGCCCATTGATAACTATAACGAAAGCCCATCGGGCCATTTCATAATGTGTATTTTTGTTGTATAAAAGAAACACAAGAACCGTTTTTTGGGGACTACTCAAAAACGGCGGGGGACTACTTTGTGTTAGGAATGTCTACCCTATACTTATAAGGGGTGTCATAAAGTGTGGAAATGACTAACCTACCCTTCACCTATATATAATCACCACCTCCCATCACCACCACCTATATATATATATATATATAACCACCTCCTCCCATCACCACCGCCGCTCACCACCACCAACCAGCACCTACCACCACCGACCACCTCAAATCACCACCACCGCCAACTCTATGTAGAGCTTAATTTAAATCATTAACAAAACAAATCAAAATCAAAATTATAACAAACCCATTACTTTTCATTCGTTTTCCGTTGAAAAAAATGAGAAGTAATCATCAAAATGAGTTGAAAATGGAAGTTACAGAGAGAAGTTCGGCTAGGAATTATGTGAAAATTTTTGTCGAACTAGCCGAACTCAACTTTAATGGAGGTTTTTATTTTCAGAGAAAAATTTGGTTACGTCGAAAAAAAAAATGTCCAAGCCGAACTTATAGTTCGGTTACGTCGCAAAAAGTTCGGTTACGCCACAAAAAGTTCCGTTACATTGTAATTTTTTTCTCCTAACCTAAATTTTCTCTGAAAAACCTACATATTGAGTTCGTTTACGTCGCAAAATTTTTTCCTAGACGAACTCCTAGTTAAGTTACGTCACAATTTTCTTCTCCTAACCGAACTTTTTTCTGAAAGAAAAAACTCCATTAAAGCTGAGTTTGGCTACCTGTGTTTTCAGAAATATTAGCCGAACTACACTTGCGAGATGAGTTCGGCTACTGCATTCTTCAGATTTCGTAACCGAACTTTTTTAACCAAACCGAAATCAATTTGTGAATTGTTCATTTTTAGGAATGTTTTGGCCAATTCAAGCACCATTAACTAAATTTGAAGTATCCATGAGTACTCTTGTTGTGGCTCTTAAAGAAAAAGATCTTAATTTTTTTTCTTCCAAAACCCTCGTCTTCATCTTCTTCTTCTCCCTCTCAATAATTCTACTTTTGAAAAAAATCAACTTATTAATTTAATCTCACTAATCACTAATTAACTCATTAATCATTACACTACTTTAATTATCAAGGGCAAGTTTGGTATTAAAAAAAAATAGATAAGGAAGGACTCATTATTACTTTTAATATCCACCCAAAAAATGGAGAGTAGTCCCCACAATTTTTGAGTAGTCCCAAAAAAAAAACGGTTCAAAAACAAAACAATGACAAACTGTATTCCTTTATTCGTTTTATTTTTCCATTTCGTCTTCTTAGTTCTTAGGTTAACTACGGGACAAATCTTAAAAATGCAGCACATAATTCCAAATATGTCACAAATTCAAACTATTTTACGATTTAATAATCATTTCCATATTTTTGCAAACCAAAGAGTATCTTACAAAATCTGAAAAAAAAAGGCGGCCTACGACCGCTAATTAAATTAAGAATATCAATTTTGGTATACAAATTGATCACCCTTAATCTAAAGTTTAACCGGCTTTTTCCCTACTTCTCATGAAGGAAAGACCGCGCACTTTGGTTATGTCACTGCATTTATCTTTATGGTAGTTGAGATGAATGAATCATCTTTTTTTATCCCACCCAGACACAAAATCCTGATTTCGTCGCTGCACACTCTGGTGAGAAGAGAACATGGTACTTTATGCCGTAAATGCATTTGTTGGATCCGTAAAATTGAAATATGGGACTAATTTGTACACATTATTGATTTCTATAAATTTACACTTGGAAAATTACATGTGCGCCATATCAGCCATTTTCGAGAAAACTGTATGGGATACTGGTTCCAAACTTTTAGTTGTGGAATAGATTAAAGATCTGCGGCCTATTAGCTTCTCCATTACGGTCTTTAAAGCTATATCAAAAGTGCTGGCCGAGAGATTGAAGGGATTGCTCTGCGTTCATAAGGGTAGGCAAATCCTTGACAATATATTGATCGCAAATGAGTGTTTGGACTCGAGCGTTAAATCTAAAAATCCTGGAATTATTTGTAAGATCGATCTCGATAAAGCGTTCGAAAACGTTAAATGGTATTTTGTCGACGAAGTTCTTAGACATATGGGTTTTGGTTCTACTTGGCGGATGTGGATAAAGGGGTGTATTCAGAAAATTCCTTTCTCTGTTTTGGTCAATTGTAGCTCTTGCGAAAAATTCTTGAGCGAGAAGGGTTTGCGCCAAGGAGATCCTCTATCTCCGTCAATGGTAAAACAATTTGTGAACTTTAAGAACTAACTTGACATACTCCTTAGCTTGCATTCTTCTTTCCAAATGTTCATCATTATACTAAAAGTCATACGATATTTCTCAGTAGATAGAATGGAATATAATATGAGTTAATAGGATATCCAGTCTTCACATATATTTATTGATGAATTTCCACCAACCCCGTCTTCAGTCTTCAGTTTTCAAGGTCGATTGGTGAATTATGGTAGTCAATTACTATGCTCTAATTTTAGTCCGAGATTGACTTTACCAGACTATAAATCAAGACATAGTTTTGATCAACTAAAAGGTCGAGCGATACTCTAACAAAATATCTTAAGGTGAAGTCACCTAGAATATGGTAAGTTTAATCCGTCAACTTAGCATCTTGTTACCCGAAAGCACAATCAATCGGGAAAGGAAAAATTTGTCAACTTAGAAGAATGTAGTTTAAGAATTTTTTGCCAACTTTTTAAGCTTCGAAAACGACTAGGTTATGTGTTAGACTATGAATCGGTTAAATCTTACATGCAGGAGTATGTCAAGACTAGATAACTGTAACATTCAAGTGATAATATTTCGATTTGTAAGTCTGTTTTGAAGTTTAATTGTTTAAGTTATGGAGGCATAGGTTTATATTCCCCCGTCAACTTTGAAAGAAAACATTGAAGACTGGAAACCTAATGGTTAAAGATTCTAGGAACAAAGCAAAATTAAATAGAATCCAATCACTGGAATACTCAAAATAACTAGTAACATGAACTATACACGTCTTACTTAAAAGGAATATGCTAGACTTGCATTAGGTAGAACCTAAATGATCTGATGATCATTAGAGTTGAAGGACTGAGCATGCTACATAAGTGAATTGATGATCCTGGATCGAATATCCAAAGCTGCTTCGTAAGAGAAGTATTATAATGATGTCAACTTCAAGACACTTTGAACTCAAAGTAGTGGTTTTCTGAACTAACTTGGTTTCAAAACCCTTTTGAAGGTGTCAAAACTAGCTCATTATGTAACGAGATACGAAATTGAGTTCTGCAATAGAATTAATTGTTGCGTAAATCATTAGACTTCTCTGTTTGGTTTTAAAACCATGCATCTCTGAAACTTTCACTTTTAGCATGTGTGTCTTTAATAGTGTCTTTAATTAATAGTTTCTGGGAATTGCTGCTATATTTGAGGCATAATTTTTCACATTTTGGACTAGTTATTGATTTTTTTTTTCAAAAAATTATTTTGTTCACTAGTACAATAATTGATATCCCTCATAATCGTAATTGGCTAACTGCTCTTTAATTACCCAGGCGATGATGTTGTATCTTCTGAGTTATTTTTTTGACCTAACCGATTATAGGTTTATTATTCATGATTTTTTTTAAAAAAAATTACAATTTCAAGCAACATATACTAAAAACATATGTAGACAATTCCTAAAGTAACTAAACTACTGAATCAGAATGTAATTCGTGTTGGTATCCTACTAAACAGAAGACCAAATCTATAATTCATAAATTCTTTGTAAAAGTAGTTGATTTTGCTCAGGGGGTCATTTTTTTTTTTTTTTGATGAAGATCGGGGGGTCATTCGAGAGCTGTAAAAAAGGAAAAGAAAAAACTTAGGCGGAATTCCCGTAAATGTAATGCTGAAAGAAATATTTTAGTTTACTCGTTAGAAGATAATGCAGTAAGCCTGTAAGTCTCGTTGAATAATGGTTAATTTCCGCCTCCCTAGTCAAGTGTCATGGAACCTTGAGTCGTCCCAGGGTAGATGCACCATTGTTTTACTCATCTTTGAGTGGAAAACTTTAAATTTTGCATGGAACCTTGGGTGGACTTTAAATTTGGCCGAATGGAAGCAATTCCTATTTTAGGACATTGTACCTACTTTTTTTTTTTTTTTTGGCAAGTCAAAAATTGTTTTAATAGATATCAATATGTACAGAAGAGATTACAAGAAAAAAAGATCAATAGATCCCAAAAAACTCATAAGCTACTTGAAACGAAAATAAGAAACATAAGGATATTCAATAGAATTTAGAAAAGTCGGTCTTCCAACATGGCTCAGACCTTGACCGTTTCTTAATAAGCAACCTCTTTTTGCCATGGAATCCGCTGCAAAATTCGCCTCCCTATACGTGTGTTCAAAAGATATTGAGTCATAGAGACCTTGAATAAGACATTGTACCTACATTATTAGAATTGATGTATTGATTCTCACATATGATTAGGTGAACTTTTTTCGTTGCTATCTTTCTTTCTTCCAGGGTTTCGTTGGAGTCTTATTCCCAACTTCTTGCTTCTTGGGTTTCGTTGGAGTTTGAGAATGAAGCAACGCCCATATATCAACTCTCTGACCACTGAGACAGTGGTCAGAATTAGGGGATATGAAAAAGCAATGCCCAGCTGTCAAAGTGATAACATATCATGGCCCGTCATATAAACTTTGATTGGTTTTGAGGACTCAGTTTCTGAAGTATGTGTGATTAACCTGTAAGATGTGATCTACCTTAGTGTTATAGTGGATATTACAGAGAAAAACAAAAAAAGGTAGGACAATTAGAAGTTATCATACCAAGATACAGTCTTACATAGACCAACTTCTTGAGGTTATTCGCGAGTATATTTTATATACGGATGATGTCGATGGGGATGGAAATTGTGGCTATCATCTTTGTGACCGAACAATTAGGAATCTTTGACACGGCGGTTAGTAGAGGTATGACACCATGTCAATATGCTAGAATGAGGATGGCCGAACAACTTGTGAACAAGAGGAGCTTTTATGAGCAATTGGTTGGTGTAAGCGAGGGGTTTGATGATATGCATGCTCAAGTCATCGGGGCTTGGAGCAACGAGATGAACTTTCTTCCTTCGAATATTGGATGAGAATGCCTCTTTGTGGGCATCTAGTGGCGGATACATTTAGATGTGTTTTTCATTATTTTACCCCCACCGTAGAAGTAACATTTACCCCAAAGTGGCAAAAATGCAAAGGATCCCTTAAGAAGAGAAGAGTTGTTTTGGCGTTCATGAACGATAATCATTTCGTTATTCTAAAACTCAAAGAAAATTGTCCATTGCCACCTATCTCGGGATGATTAAAAACAAGGGTCTAGATATCTGGAAGGGATGGATGGCATCGTATGAGGAGAATCACCAATTTTGGGATGCGTTGGCCTTATCATTAGTACGTAATTTGGATTTATGTGGTTCATTAGTACGTAACGTTTTGTTTTTTTGGAAGTCTGAATTATAAACATTAAATCATATTCTGATGCCCATGCCGGCATAGTTGTGTTTTATAATTACAGCATTGAAATTAACATCATAACCGTGTCGGTACTCTGTCATTGAAATTAACATCATAACCGTGCCGGCGTAGATCTTTGTATTGAACCCATGCCGGAAATGCATAAAAAACTTCCATAGAAATTAGTGACCTTTCCGGCATTGAAATTAACATCATAACTGTTCGGTACTCACAAATCATATTTGTCATGGAGATTACTGGATAATAGGCATTAGTATCCAAACACATTTCAATGCCGGAACTCTGTCATTTAGAGAACCGGCATTGCTTTTACTGTTTTCGAGTATGCCATACTGAAGAAAAACTTAGAAATTTAAGTGATCTAGGCACATTCAAACTCTGTAAAAGAGGTAATTTGACACAAGTTTATCAACATAATAAATATAATAAAAATACTAGATTGTATACAAGAACAAACTCCAAAGTTATGTGGTTCCAAACCGAAAACAAATCAAACATAAACCAAGTCAAGCAAAGAGTTTAGCAAGACACACAAACAAGCACATTGTTCAAGACTCACAAACAAACAAACCAACACTAGATTGTTCAAACCAAACTAATACTATAGAATAAACACACGATCACTCGGTTCTTGGCTTCTTGTGTACCCTCTTCTTCCTTTCGCCCCACAAGTATTTTGCCTCCGAATCTTCAATTTTGTCCATCTTTTGCTCGACGCTCTCCATTTCTTTCTGGGTCAGCACCTCTCCTTTCTTGTTCTTTTTCTTAAAGAACCTTGACAAATTTCCAATCCGCTGACGCTATTAAAGAAATTTTAAACATGTACTTAGTATGTACAATTGTATAAGTTCATAGATATAGATTAAAAGAATGGTTATGAACAAGAAGTACGTATCAACAACATAACGAGCTGTAGAAGTGCGGGTACAGTTACCGGAGTTGTGGAGGGACGTGCTGGTGGTGGAGGAACAACTCTGATATCCGGGCGTACAACATAAGGATGCGAGAACTTCCGATGGCCTCTTAGGAAGGTTGGTTCACTCTCATAAACGTTCTCAGCGAATTCCCAATCATCCCTATCCAACACAAGTCCTTCTTCTTCCCTTTCACTCCAATGTGCAAGAATAGGTTTTTGGTCGTAAACTACGAGAGTATGGTTCTCATTTGATTGGCATTGAGGAAAGTCATGAGAGAATTTCTGATAAGATGTATCCGTGAGATCTTTCTGCTTGTACCCAAGTTGGCGCATTACATGGAGAGGGTTGTGCATAACAAATCCTTTTGGGTGAAATAACAGTCCGTTGTAAAATGAAACATCGTCACGCCTTTGCAAGTAAACTCCCCTGGCATTCCTATATGGGTCAAACACAACATCTTGGACAACCACCAAGTCCAAAGCCAATCTCATTGCTAATAACCATTTTTTGTTATTGGGCCTTGGGGTATTATCGAATAAGTATTTCTGACCTAGAGGCCTATTCTCTTTATATTCAGTGAAAATCTTCAATCCTTTATACCGTATGAACAATTTTGTGAAGTGTTCATAAGCCCACACCTACGCCAATGAAAGATCGTTCCAATGAAATGTATAAGAAAATAAATAATTGGAAACTAACAAATTTAATGATAACAATCAAAAAATAAGTAGTTGACTATACCTGAAGTACGTGAAATTCCCATTAAATTGACGGGCGTTCGCCTTAGAAGCTCGGCGCATTTACGCAAAAAATGTGCCAAGAAAGCAGTGCCCCATGAATACTCATGAACCTTTTCCAACGGATCCAAGTATTGTAGGTTGTTCATATGCACCCTGTTACCATTAGCGTCAGGGAATATAGCGGAGCCCAAGATGAACAACATATAAGTCGCGGCAGTTTGCTGGACTTGTTCGGGATTCAATTCCTTGTTCTTCGTGTTCCCAAACAATTCATTGAGTTTGACGAATGTGATAGTCTTTGTTTGGGAACACCTTGTCTTGTACATATTTTCCAAAGTGATTTCCTTGTCCCACCCAAATAACTTTTTAGTCAGCTCATAGATCTTGTCCCATCCTAGGTCCTTAGAGTCATCTCCTACCTTAACGGCTTTCCCAAGAACCTCTAGACCTATTATCGTTTGGACATCTTCAGGGATAATGGTCATCTCGCCAAAAGGAAAATGCATGGTATCAGTTTCACCAAAAAACCTCTCCAAAAAGCAGTTCGCCGTGACGATATCAGTGGCCACATAATTTTTTATCGCGGGATACAACCCAGATGCTTTGACTACTGCTTTAACAGCGTCACACTCAGATTTCAAATGCCATACATCCGATTGTTGATGGAGGTAACACGAAAGGCGTTCTTGTGGTCCTATAAAAACACACCAAAGTTAATTAAATTCACTTGATCACAAATAAATAATATAATAACAAGATGTAAGACGTAAGTTTGATAGATTTAACGAGCCCAAAGTGTTTGTAGGCAAATAAGAGTTGCGGGTTTATCGGTTCACCCTAATGTTTGCCATCATCGTGGTCTGGAATCATGTCATATTTATCAGGAAGGTGGGTGGGGTGCCTTTTCATTATCCTTTGGGGCTTCAACTCCGACATCGAGTCTGTCCTAAGCCACCGCTTGTGAGGATGAGTCACCTGCTCGTTCGGGTACAGGATATGTTTCCCACTCATCATCATCATCACTGCTGGTTGAGTAGCTTATAGGTTGATCCCGAATTATGACCTTAGCAGTAGCTGGATCAGGACGGTTACGTCGAGAAGACTTACGTTTTGCTTCTAAGAAAACTTCTAAAAAGATTCGAAGGGCGGTGATCTTCCTGGAAATCCGATACTAGGTAGTAATTTTTTATCCACTCAGTTTCTTCCTCGACATCCGCTTCTATCTTAGATTGTTTTTGAAGTTTAAGGATCTCTTTAGCTTCTTTGCGATAATATTCAAGCTTTGCTTCCTCTTCTTCTTCTATTTTCCTCTTAAGTATCTCTTCTTCCATTGCGGCAATTGACTTGGTGGTTTCTTCCTTCCTTTCTAGTTTTTCTAGTATAAGGGAAACTGAGTTGGTGGATGATAATTGATTTCCCAACGGAGTGGATAGTTTATTCTTCTTGAGTTTTTCTTTTTCCATGTCAATGATGAAATCGGTTGTTGTTGATGGATTTGAGTTGGTGGTGGATGATAATTGATTTCCCATCGGAGTGGATAGTATGTTTTTCCTAAGTTTGTCTTTTTCCATGGCAATGATGAAATCGGTGTGGTTTTAAAACACTATGAAACGCCGGTACTTGGAACCGACATTCAATCTATAATAACGACTATGCCGGCATTTGTTAAATTCAAAAAAAAATGGCTAATTTTTTGAAAAATAAGACCGTTGGAGATTTATTTCTATATAATACACCCCATTCCTTTGGAAAAATCTATACAAACCACCCACCAAATAACAAAAATCATTCTCTCAAGAAAGCAAACATGGTTAAAGCTTCACAAGGGATGGGTGATTCATCATCTACCTCTATTTGCAAAGTAAGTAGATTTACTAACAATTTGATCTTCACTACTATGACGCATAACTAATATAATATTCTCTTACAGAGTCATCATTGCAAGTGTCAAATTTGCAAGTCACCTTCTCATCTAACCATGGACTGTCCTTTTATTTTATTCAAAGTGTAGAAGTTGTGATGGGACACGCCGGTTTTGGATTGCAAAAACTGATGATGCTGAAAATGGAAGAATGTTTCTAAGGTGTTTGAATCACCCAAAGTGCGATGAGTTTCAATGGCTTGACAAAGCTGTTGAACTAGAAGGGTACCACAAGGGCCAATTCAAGCCTATCGATGGGTGTGATGGGTGTTATATGAAGGGAAAGGAATATGTTGAAAAAGAAGAAGAACCAGTGAAGATGATCCTTGACACCCCAATCCCGGACGATATCTTCGAACAGATTCGGGAAAGGCTGAAAGGTTCCGCAATTGTTGAAAAGGGATGGAAATAGATTATCTTTAACCAAATGTAATCCATTCCATGTTTTTTTAGCATGTTTTAATTTAAAGTTTCAAATCCGATGTAATAGATTACTTAGGAATGAAATAAAAGAGCATTTGAAATGGATTTATACTCAAATCTTGGCAGAATCTGCAAGATAGAATCAATCAAACTTACATTGCCGGTTTTCTCACAACTATAAAAATTTGAAAAAAAATCATACTACCGGCATAAAGTTTAGAAAATACAACTATACTGGTACCTTCCAAAAAGTATACAGGAACATGACATTTTTAATCTTCTTGTTCTGGTATGGTTTTATAAAACATTTCACTCCGGTACTGGAAACAGGCATTGAATTGTAATTATCATGCATGCCGTAACTGGTACCGGCATTGTTGAACATAAGCTTATCCATGCCGGAACTAGCATTCATAAATAAATCTTGCAAAAATAACCTTTCACTAGAAATCTAAACATGTTCAACATAAAGCAATCACCAGAAATCTAAACATGTTCAACATAAACGAAACAACTGGATTCTGCTTAAATGTTCATAATCTAGGTATCATAAACTAAAAGAAAACCAAACAACTAAAGAGTTAACCACGAGGTACAAACGAAAACAAGTTTGGAATTGTTCAAGACATAACAACCACCATCGAAAAAAAGAAACACAACTAAAGAGTTAATCACTTGGTCTTTTGCTTCTTTTGGCCGGTTTCTTCTTAGTTTCCCCGAACAAAGCTTTTGCACTAGGGTCGGTTTCTTCAATTCTATCAAGCTTTTCCTTTACTTCATTCATTTATTCAAGGGATAGCACCTCTCCTTCCTGGTACTTGCAACCAAACATATATCTTCTTTAACTTGCCAAGCCGACGCCGCTAGTTGAATACATCAAACACATAATTAGTATACATATAAGATTATGTGTACATTAAACAACTAAGCAATTAACAATACTTACTAGAAATCCAACGGTCTTATTAAGTTGGGTCATCGTAGGTGGTGCCTGTGCGGAAGTTGGAACAGGAGGGTTTTTCTGGGGAGAAACTTGGATGTCATCCGGGCGGACGACATAAGGATGTGACCATTGCGAGGTAATCTTCCATGTAGTCGGCATCAACTTCATCACCGTTTTCAGCAATCTCCAACTTCTCCCACTGACTAATATCTACCAAACGACGTGGTTCCCTATCCCTCCAATCTGTTGGGTCCGGTTTTGGAACATACTCTTCATGCAACCGATTTGGAGTTGAAAAGCACCGAGAAAGGTCAAAATCAAAACAAAAAAGAGGTCGGCTCAGAAATGTGCTAATTGATTATATCCAAGTTGGCGCATCACACATGTAAGATTAGCCATAACGTATCATTTTTGGTGGAACAACGGCCCATGGTAAAATGCAACGTTACCAAACCTCAAAACTTGGCGGTTTCCTCTAGCCTCCTTGTAAGGGTCGAACACAACATCTTTGGTACTCATTACGTCCAAAGCCAATCTCATAACGATCAGTCGACCTATGTTACCGGGCTTCAAAGTATTGTTGAACTCGTATCTCTTAGCTATAGGCATATCGGGTTCGGTAAGGTCTATGATCTTCAAGGAGGGGTAGACCTTGAACAAGGTTGGGAAGTGTTCATAAGCCCACACCTATTCCAATGTGATGAAATAAGTTTTGTTTCTAAGTTCACGATAAGGGCACATGTGAACAATATACATAATAACATAAGTTTAAAAACAAAATTACCTGCAGTAGAGTGAAATTCCCAACAAATTGGTTGGTTTTAGCCTTAGAGGCCCTTCTCATCTCCGTCATCAAATGTGCCATTATTGCGGTGCCCCAAGAATAATTATAGACATCTTCCAACGGATCCAAGTACTGAAGGTAGTTCGCGTTAACCCTATTGCCATTGGTGTCAGGGAATACCCTAGTGCCCAAGATGTATAACAGGTATGCAGCGACAATATAACGAATTTTTTTAGGGTCCCATCCATCCTCCAAACTTCTTTTATTTGTGTTTTCAAAATTCTTCTTAAGCAGCGTCAACTTGATTATCTTTGTCTTACCAGACGTGGATTCATAAAAGCTCTCCACAGTAGTTTTGTAGTCCCAACCAAACAGCTTGTTAGTCAGACCGTGCAACTTCGACCATTCTAGGTCCAGAGACTCAACTCCTTCTGCAATTGATTTGCCGATAACATTTAAGTCTATAATGTTCTGAGCATCTTCAGGGATGAAGGTCATCTCCCCAAAAGGGAAGTGCATGGTATCGGTTTCACCATGATACCTTTAACGAAGCAATTGACAGATATGAGAATCGGAGCTTCACATAATTTTCAACCAAAGCATATAGACCAGTATCCTTTACTATTTGTCGGACCTATTCACATTTGTCGGACAATTTCCAACAATCCGCGGCTTTGTTTCGGGAAACACGCACATCCTTCTTATGATCCTACAATTAAAGACAATACAATTAAGATATTTTACATATTTACACAACAATACATATGTACAAGATAAAAAATGCTTACATAGGTTTGATAGATAGTACGAGACTACGAGTGCTTGTATCCAAATAATTTTTTTGGTTCCGGAGCTTCACCCAAATTCTACCACGTTCAAGGTCAGGTATCATGTCATTAATATGAGGAAGGTGGGAACCTTTAACTTTCACTTTGACGTTGCTCTTCTTGCCAATTCCTTGCGTTGGTTATTGACTTGACCCACCACTTCTCTTTGGATTTCTAATTGACTTAAAGGAACCACATTACCTTCATCCTCAATTTCCTCTTCATCTTGCTCATCTTGATCATCGTGCTCACGGATTGCAAGTCGACTATGGTCACCACCACTCTCCCAAATTGTCCCTCTTGTATCAGCCCCCAAATGCATCCTACGACCTTCATCTTTCCCTCGAGGAGGCAGAGACTGAGGAGTATCAAGACCGTCCTTCCTTCTTCTCTTAGTGACAACATCTTTAGTTTTTCTTTTGTTAGCTTCTTTGGCTTTTGACCTATATCGTAAGCACACGAAAAGCAATGAATATAAAATAACCCACCTTCAGTTTTAGTACCGGCATTGACTACCTTAAAATAAACCACGCCGGTACAATGTTCCGGCAGTAAACATTGACTATCGACAGTGCCGGTACACAATGCAACCTAAAATATATGTCGGTATTTGTGACAATTTTCCTGTATGTTTTAAGTCCACTACCGGATTTCTCGAATTATTACAAAAGAATGCGAAAACCGGCATTATTATCAAAGACAAATTCATAAACTCTCCCGTTAAGTCTAAAAAATTATTATCAAAGACTGTCGTTACTAAAAACCGGCACTGTATTAATCCTAGATTGAATGCCGATAGGGAAAATTCAGTTTCTGGTGAATATGGGATTTGAAACCGGTACTGTATTCATCCTAGATTGAATGCCGGAACACAAAACTGGCATTGTGTTAATACAAATTTCAGTGCCGGTACTGTCTAAAACTCAACTATTTGAGTTAGGGTTCGCGATTCTAACCTAAACCCATTGCTATAAATCGATTTAAACACTCATAAACTAGTTCAAAATCACATACCTTCTCATAGAAGCCATGCTTGCGAGGGGTTGATCGTCAGAGAACTTTGCTTCTTCGTCTTCTTGCTCTTGAGCAATCTAGAAATTCTTCTTTCCTGTTTTTGTTGAGCAATCGATTTTGAGTTCGATTGGGCATTTGCTTTCTTTCGTGAAGGCATTGTTTATGATTCGGGTAGTTTAATCGACGAAGAACGATGAAATTTTTTTTTCTTCAAAACCTAACCCTAAGAGTGCCGGAAGTGATTTGAAAAGAACGGGGGATATATGAATTTGGTTTTTGATTTTAATGTTTTAGGAGAAAGGGTGTAATGGTCTTTTCATAATGTTTTTTAATTAACCAAAGGGTATTTTAGTATTTTCCTACCAAAAAAAAAAACCCTTAACACACACCATGGGTTGGGAGAAGTAATCAATATCCCCTAATTCCTTTTTATATCCCCAATTTCACGTTCTTTTTCTTCTTAATGTTGTGTTATTGACTGTTTTAGTAAACAATAATTTTTGTCTCTCTACACCTGAACTCATAAACATGATTATTAGAAAATGAACAACCAACTCAAACCTGTTTGTACCTGTTTATGGGTAAAAATCGTTTCTGCCGATTTCGGTAAATTCGGTAGGTGAGTGAGAAACTAGTTCAAACCCTAAACAAATGTGCTGCACGTGAGCACTTTATAGATTCGAGAGATCAATGCACTAGTCCGGCCTAAACCAAGAAATGGCCGTTCCAGGACTTGCTTCGGTCACAAAGTGGAGGAGAAGGGTTGATTTGGGGAGGGAAGCAAAGAAAGGTGTTGAGGAGAGTAGTATCTCGACTTGTATCAGAAAGTGAAAGCTTAGGAAGCTTGCAAGAGATGAAAGCTTTTTGGGAGAGCTTGCAAAGTTGCCTTTCTGAGAGTGTAAGTGTAGTATATTTCTCCTGACCGAGACTTGTTTTTCTCGGTGGAAATAGGTAAGACCTATTTATACAAGTCGAGATTGAAACGTACCCTGGCCTCATGAAGGAAGAGAGTAAAGGGTGAAATAATGGGAGGAGGTGGTAACCGCATGGTTTAATGGGCGAAAACGTTTTTCACCATTATTTCCTCTTTTATTTGACCGCTTTATTCCTTTTCACGCTTTCTTAATGTGAGCGTAGTGTACGCTGCATGCTGACCGCCAAACCAAAACCCTAAAGAAGCATCCCCGGTTGTGTCGATGTCTCGAGTGTTGGCCGCATCTTGAGTGCAAGTGGCGCTAGTGGCGCGTGTGGCATGTGCCAATGGCATGTGCGGAATGCCTTGGTGGTAGGTTGCACGGTTTGCAAGTTAGGTTACCAGCGTGTGTGTTTGGCATGTGCCAATGGCATGTGCGGAATGCCTTGGTGGTAGGTTGCACGGTTTGCAAGTTAGGCTACCAGCGTGTGTGTTTGGCATGTGCCAATGGCATGTGCGGAATGCCTTGGTGGTAGGTTGCACGGTTCGCAAGTTAGGCTACCAGCGTGTGTGTTTGGCATGTGCCGATGGCATGTGCGGCCATGTTGACCTAGTTGCAAGTCTTGCAAGCCTAGGGCGCTATGTTTGGCGTGGGCCAAAGGCATAGCGGCTTGGAAGTATGGCTTGCGACACGTGTTGGCATGTGCCAATGGCACGTGCGGCCATGTTGACCTAGTTGCAAGTCTTGCAAGCCTAGGGCGCTATGTTTGGCGTGGGCCAAAGGCATAGCGTCTTAGAAATATGGCTTGCGGCACGTGTTGGCATGTGCCAATGGCACGTGCGGCCATGTTGACCTAGTTGCAAGTCTTGCAAACCTAGGGCGCTATGTTGGGCGTGGGCCAAAGGCATAGCGGCTTAGAAATATGGCTTGCGACACGTGTTGGCATGTGCCAATGGCACGTGCAGCCATGTTGACCTAGTTGCAAGTCTTGCAAACCTAGGGCGCTATGTTGGGCGTGGGCCAAAGGCATAGCGGCTTAGAAATATGGCTTGCGGCACGTGTTGGCATGTGCCAATGGCACGTGCGGCCATGTTGACCTAGTTGCAATTCTTGCAAACCTAGGGCGCTATGTTGGCGTGGGCCAAAGGCATAGCGGCTTAGAAATATGGCTTGCGACACGTGTTGGCATGTGCCAATGGCACGTGCAGCCATGTTGACCTAGTTGCAAGTCTTGCAAACCTAGGGCGCTATGTTGGGCGTGGGCCAAAGGCATAGCGGCTTAGAAATATGGCTTGCGACACGTGTTGGCATGTGCCAATGGCACGTGCAGCCATGTTGACCTAGTTGCAAGTCTTGCAAACCTAGGGCGCTATGTTGGGCGTGGGCCAAAGGCATAGCGGCTTAGAAATATGGCTTGCGACACGTGTTGGCATGTGCCAATGGCACGTGCAGCCATGTTGACCTAGTTGCAAGTCTTGCAAGCCTAGGGCGCTATGTTGGGCGTGGGCCAAAGGCATAGCGGCTTAGAAATATGGCTTGCGACACGTGTTGGCATGTGCCAATGGCACGTGCAGCCATGTTGACCTAGTTGCAAGTCTTGCAAGCCTAGGGCGCTATAATTGGCGTGGGCCAAAGGCATAGCGGCTTAGAAATATGGCTTGCGACACGTGTTGGCATGTGCCAATGGCACGTGCAGCCATGTTGACCTAGTTGCAAGTCTTGCAAGCCTAGGGTGCTATAATTGGCGTGGGCCAAAGGCATAGCGGCTTGGAGATTTGGCATTGTCGCCATGGTGCGCAGGGTGCGGCTTGGTTTGGCATTGTTTCCATGGTGCGCAGATATGCGGCTTGGTTTGGCATTGTTGCTTGCAGTGCAGCGATGATCGACTTGGTTTGACATTGCTGCCATGGTGCGCAGTGATGCGGCTTGGTTTGGCATTGTTGCCGCGGTCTGCGCGATATGCGGCTTGGTTTGGCATTGTTGCCATGGTGCGCAGTATGCGGCTTGGTTTGGCATTGTTGCCATGGTGCGCAGGGTGCGGCTTGAGTTGGCATTGTTGCCATGGTGCGCAGGGTGCGGCTTGGTTTGGCATTGTTGCCATGGTGCGCAGTATGCGGCTTGGTTTGGCATTGTTGCCATGGTGCGCGGTGCGGCTTGATTTTGGAATTAGGGTTACGTGTTGAAAACCCTAACTGGGTATTTTGAAAAAATACCCCTATTAATTATTTACACTGAGTTAAATGCTCTCAGTTAATGTGTTGCGGATAACACTAGGTCATGGGGTTTTACGATTTTACCCCTTGTCTAAAAACCACCATCAAGAGTACCATAAGTAAAAATACCACTTAATGGGCCAAATTGATACTTGAATCATCTTTTGGTCCTCATTCAAGCCCGCTAACCAGTCAACCAAGGCAGCCCACCCCGGTCTGCACTGAGGCCGGTGAATGGTCAAAGTCGGTCAACTATCAAAGTCAACGTCCCGTCGAGGTCAATGGTCAAAGTCAACGGCCGGTCAACAGTCAAAGTCAACCGTCGGTAAACTAACAAAGTCAGTCGCACCCCTAGCCAATTTTCAGTCTTGTAACCAGCAATGCTGCTAACTAATTCCCAGCCAAAAACTCTTCCGCACTGCCAACCAGTCTCCAACCATGATGCCAGCAAGCCTCCATCCACACTACCAGCCATCATGCCTGACAACCATCAAGTCAGTCCCTACCCATGCAGTCAGCCCTTTCGCCAGCAAGTTTCCACCAATACTGCCAGCCATCATTTATGCGAGAATTTATCATGGAAGCATAAATGTGCGATTTCATGCACTGAATTCCAGCGATTTCATCCATGCGAATTGAATTCCAGCATTTCAACCATACAATATTCATTCCAGCTTTCATACATGCAATAATAATTTCAGCAGTTTCATGCGGAATTGAAGAGGGAGGCATAAATGAGCAGTTAGTGCCATTTAAGTTATGTGGAAATTATGTATACAATTGTATAAATAGGAGGAGCAGAAATCATTGCAAGGGGGTAGCCAATAGGGGAAAAAATATATAATGTAATTTTACTATCAATACAAAATCACTCCCCAAGGGGATTCGCCCGTGGACGTAGGCAACCTATGCCGAACCACGTTAAACCTCTGTCTTTCATTTTGTTCTTCAAATCGACCCTAACCCAAAATACTCACCAAAACTATCCATTCATCGTGTTTCGTGCCCAAAAGTAATTTTGGGTACAAACATTGGCGCCGACTAAGGGGAATACGAGAAAAGGAATCGTGTTTTCCCATTGAGAAAAACTGTGCAAAACACTTCAAAATCATGTCCGTCAAAAAGCAGTTTGGACGTCTTGAAAATCACTGCTGCAGTCCAGTTAAACGTAACTGCTGCAGTCCAGTCTGATCGCAATTGTTGCAGTCCAGCTGATTGCAGCTGCTGCTGACCATGTAATCGCAGATACTGTAGTCAAGTTGATCGCAACTGCTGCAATCCAGATTCGTTGTTCGAGATCTGCTAAAACTATTACCTTCGGAAACTACAAAAGCTGCATCCCTATAAAGACCGATGAAATCATCCCTAGGACGTTCGGTCCACGATCAAAGATGACGTAAAAACATCATCAAAATTGGTGTTGGATATTCGATCCACAACATGGTTGGGTCCAGTTTTGATTACAGTCACTGCAGTCCAGCTGATCGCAGCTGCTGCATTCCAGTTAATCACAGTTACTGCAGTCCAGTTGATCGTAACTGCTGCAGTCCAGCTTCATAGTCAGAGGCCACCAAGACTGACTCATCGGAAAGATCGCTAAGATTGTTGCCAGGATGTTCGATCCGCAGTATATTCAAGTCCAAAGTTGGAAAAATTTGCCTCCCAAATAACGTAGTGTCCACATGTTCGAGTTTGTAAAACGTCAAAATCACTACTGTCATGATCGCGAGATTGTCAAGTTGCCTACATCTCAAGGTGCTTGAATACCCCAGGGAAAACCTCCGAAAAAGCACCTCAAAAAGTTCCAGATAGGCCACAAAAGTGCAGCAAAACCATGGTGAAAGGTCCGTGAGAAACAGCAACAGTCCTAAGAACCGTTGCTAAAAATCCAAAGGAAAAGAAGAAAACAGAAAACTGTTACAAAAGTTCAAAAGTAATGGCAACAGTCCAGCAAACCGTGATAGAAAATTCAAGACTAAAGACCATAGTTTGAAAAAACCGTTGCGAAAGGTTCTCATACAAAAAATAAAAAAAAGGGGGTGGCCGGCGGCCCAAGCCGGCGGCAGTCCTCACCCACTTCTGGGGGTGTCGTTCACCCACGTCAAAGGTGTCCATCACCCACGTCAGAGTTCTTCGATGCTTCCAGTTACATCAAAGTTCGATACGCAGCAAATGACTACCGTGGATTTTTTGAGGTACATCAAACTTCGATGCTCCGCCATACATCAAAATTCCATTCTCAACAACAGTTCGATGCAACGGTGGTACATCAATCTTCGATGCGCTGGACACACAGACCATCGATGCTCCCTGGTTGATGTTATTTTTTATGTTGTTGAAAGTGGTAGTAAAGTTCGTTCAACTCAGACTTGTAAAGACTCGATTTAAGAAAACACTAAAAACAAAGAAAATATACACAAGTTTGTCACGATATCAAGAGATTACTGAGACTCAGGATTCCACCAATTCTTACATTCATGTGGTTCAACTAATAATTCTAGACATTTATAGCTCAAATTTATTGACTCTAATTCATTGCCGAAAGTAGATTTTGAAAGTAATGATTTGTATATCTAAAGCATGAGACATCAAAACACTTAAGAAAGCATGACCCATCAATTGAAATCACAATCATTCAATAAAAATCATAAGATACGATTAAAAATCAATGCAATAAGTCATAAAAGAATTAATAGAATTACCACACGCATGAAAAATGGCTTCCTCCATCGTCCCAAAATTTGGGGTTTAGCTCCTCATATTATTCACGTGCTCAAAATAATAGTTCATAGCTCAAATAGGTGAAAAACAAGAGAAAACTAATGACTCAGACAGTTTGCAACGCTGAAAAGGCGTTACAAACAGATCACATGAGAAGAATAAGTCTGCCTTATAAACGATACAAGTGTTCTGCTGTTTAACAGCGATAGTTTTCTGCGACTGTTCTAGTTCGTCTGTTCTTCGTGTTCTTCCGCCCTTCTTCTTCTCCGGCAGCACCAGCAGAGAAAATTCTCTGCAACCTCTGATTCTTCCTCTGCAACCTCCCTTAGGTCCCCAACGTCTCGACCTCCTTGCCTGTGACTCCAACAACTCTTTTTATAGCATCCAGGGCAAAGAAATCCCGATGATATCTCTCTTTTTTCTTTTATTTTAAGTCACGGGAAAATCTCCCTATTTTCTTCTCCTTAACTCCTTAACGCGTATGCGGCTGGTCGATACACTCCTAAACTGGCTAGAATCGAATATACAGCCAAGAAACTCCCTTGCTCTCCACGTTCTTTCCTTATTTCATTCAAACAAAACCCGGTAAATAACCACTTCCCATGTTTATCGAGATACCTTCCCTGTTCACCGAGAGAACCTTAGAAACTTCTTTTGGTTCGATTCTGTAGCACATACCTATCCCGTCCAATCATCATAGGCCAAAACTATGCCTTTCCCATGAAAATCTCCAATAAACTCGATTCACAATCCCAACAGAGAGCTCCGCAATAGCCTCCACATCTGTTTTGCTTCACATCAATAATCCAGCCCATTCCGATCGATCCCATCAACCATACCAGGCCTGTTTTGCTCCAACAGACCCATGCCAACACAATCCCGCCATTGAATCTCCTCGGAAGTCCTTGAAAACTCGAACCCTAAACTCCATTCTCTGCTGCCATATTTGCCGCCAAAACAAATAATTTGAATTCTAGAAGATGACCTCCCCTTAACGCATACAGATCTACGCCAATAGTAGTTGCCCCAAAGTGGATGCCCCTTAGTAATTAGGTTACCCCTTATCCAAATGAGGGGTCCGAATAATAATTTTCTCCCACGAGCGCAAATACCACTTTTCGAGCTAATTTTCCCGCAAAAGCTTATTTCTCCAAAAACACCTACAAAGACATAAAAACCCATAATAAATACAAAATCGAGCACTAACAAAATATACAATTGAGATTAAATCAGACACAAAAATGTGTCTATCAAATACCCCCAAACTTATTATTTGCTAGTCCTCGAGCAAATTTAAAATAAAAATAAAATCCTAACTCACTTTGTCACGCAGGAATCGTCGATTGCATTTAGCGTATGCAATAAGCCTTTAAACCCCTAGGTGGCCCTAGTGGCCGAGTTATAGTCTCGGGAGGGTTTACCAGAGATATACCCACAAAACCTTTACACTCCAGACCTTAGCTATCTACGCAGAACCTTGGAAGGCACTAAAGAATCTCCTTGGTTGGCATACTTATTGACTACAAGAGGAAGTACCACGATGCGAAATTCCAATTCTTTGTACACGAGTTTGCACTCAAGCATACTAAAATTCATATATAAGTCACAAAGCTCTACTCGGATAGTCACACTATGGACATCAATACCCTAGAGTCAAAACTAATCACATGGATAGATCAAGAAGATGGATATAGAGAAAAACATAGATGGTTTTGATGTTTACTAAGTGATCGATGTTTCCCATATCTCGTCTCAAGGCCACCGCCAAAATGAACCTATCCCGATGGACTGAGATACTAGTCTGACTAATATCAACACAACTGGCATATACAAGGGAACCAGTGGTCGACAATCCTAATTCTAGATCAACACGTCTGGCATATACAAGGGAACCAGCGGTCGATTTATTCACTGAACATTAATATATATTTTTTTTTATTTAACTGCATGATTAGATCTTTTGGATCCAAGCGCATGCTTCTTGTCGATGAGATTACATGATAGTTCCCGTGGATCCTGCATTCCACGCTTGTTTAGGCGACGGAGACAGGGAAAACACACACATATTGCTATTCCCAAGTGTTAATTTTATTCCGTTTGGTCTAATTGGTCTAGTCTTTTTTTTTTTTTTTTTTTTTTTTTTTAGTAACTCAATCACTCTATTTCACCCTAGCAGTGGTAACAACTTGAATCGTGAGCCCCACCTAATCACTTAGAGAAACATAGTTTAAAAACAAAATAAAATAAAAACATAAGTGAAAAGGACTCAACGAGATATGGTGAAACTATCATGTTATTTGTAACACCTGAGCTCTGTGCTTTTATGAATAGACTCTTTAGATGTTGCCATCTAATCAGATTGGTTCCTCAACTCCTACAACCAAAATGCTTCCATCCACTTAGATTGGTTAGTGCCATCCTTAATAAGCATAAATTTCTAGGCTCTGGAGTTTAACAATGCAACTAAAAGTTTCTCCCATACCCCCAAACTTAAATCTAACATTGTCCTCAATGTTCTAAAGATAAAATTAAAAGCATGAACAAGGAGAAACTGTTACCATTTGAAGCAAAAGAGTTAAGGAAAGATATTACCGTGTCGCAAGAATATTGGGTTACCTCCCAACAAGTGCTAAGTTTAACGTCTTGACCCAGGACTAAGAAAGGATTAGTCACCTCATAAAATCATAAAGTAATAGCCGGAATTTACGTGGGTCATCAAAGCCAAATAGAGCTATCACAAGTAAAAGGAATCTGCAACATGCCAAGAAAATTAACAAATGAAGCACACCCTTGTCTAGTTTCCTGTTTAAGACAACTACATCTAGTTGTGGTTCAGGTTCAGGTTCTATAACTGGGTCTAAATAAATTTCTTTGGGCTTGCGTTCCTCATAAGTAAGATCCAAATTATCAAGTTGTAGAGTCTGGAAAAACTCAAATAAAAACTTAGAAGCACATAATAGTAACCTGAATAATTGAGGATCCTTAAAGTCAATCAGTTTTGACTCACACAATTGACCACGATGAAACTGGCGGTCAATCATAATAAAATGTGTCGATACTAATTTCCTAAAGTACTTAGGGTTAGTCTCAAAACTAAATAATTGACACATCTGAAACTCATACGTTCCCACATTTGGAAGAAAAATATTTGGTGGGAAAACAAAGTCAATCTGGGTATCATAGCCTGGGCTAACCACATCAACCAGAGGATGGGTTTCTAACAACTGAACTTCCCTATGGAAATCACTAGGTTCAGGAAAACGTGTATGAAGATAATCTCTTAAAATGGTTGAGGCACATATGTCAAGTCCCAAGTGAGGGACCTTTCTAAGAGTTAAGGCACATGGAGAATGATAATCACCCCCAAACTTAGAGTTTTCGGTGTCTCTAGAAAGACTAGTCACAACTTCCCTAATTTCAAGGTCATCCGATTCTGAAAATGGTCAATTGATTCTTCTAAGTCAGGTTCATCCCCACTCATCTCTACGAGTTCATTTTCTTTGTCTAAGACTAATGTTTCTAAATCGCTAGACTCTAAAACAATATTCTCATAAGAAACTCGTTCCTCAAAACTATCATCGGCTTCGTAATCATAAGGGAATACTACATCGTCTAAAACGGTGGTATCTCTAGTCAAATCCTCGTCCTTTTGAATAGGTGAATAATTATTAAAATTATTTGGAATTGAACTAGAAATAATATTATCATTGTAAAGCTCAATTGGAGTAACAAATTCCTGATCACTATGCGTACTTATTTCAAATTCTTCATCAACACTATCCTCATCATAATCATCATTATAATAACATGAAAATGGTTGAACCTCATCTAAAGTAGTGTTACCAATTCTAACCTCGTCATCTTGATTATGTGAATAACTATCTTCATTTTCAAAGGTACTATTGGAAACACTATATTGGAAACTAAGCCTATCTTGAGCAGCTCTTTCCTGGGCCTCTAACAACATTTTCTGAGTCGATTCACATGACTTCCTGATTTGATCTAGGAAAGAAGGTTCACACGTTTCATTGCTTTCGTCCAAAACTAAGTTATTCATTGCATCTGAACTACGTGTTGACTCAAGTAACTTTTGTGTTGACTCAGCTAACTTACATGCGGACTCTAGTAGAGAGGAATTTTGCTCGTATGACCGGTGGGTGTATGGATAGTAATTGGGCTCATCATGGTATGAGCCATAACCTTGAAAAGGCTGATGTTCCCAACCACTATTCACACTATGGTCAAAGTAGTAACGTCCATTTTGAAACTCGGTCGGATATTCGTTGTATTGGCTATTGTAATACCGGGTTCGACATTCTATTCGCAGGTGTGAGTTGTCACACAAAATAAAACCCACCGACAGGGGATTCGTGGGTGGATAGAGTCTTACCTCCCGTATCGGACGGGCGATGAACCGTTGAAGTCGACTCGGGCCACCAACTCTATGTCGGTGTACGAACCCGAGGGGCCGAGACAGTATCGTAACTGTCGTCCTTCCCTGCAAACAGTTTATATTTAACTTTTAACCCTTCCTTAGGGTTTTAAAAATAATGTCCAAGTCCAAAAAAATAAAGTCCAAAAAGTGTCCGAAAATAAAAAGAAAAATTACAACAATGAAACCCTATTTACAGATTCTAAAAATAAAACAAAATAACTATATACAAAATCTTCTTCTTCACTCCTTTCAGATTCCTCTTTTCTTTCCTTCTTTGGCGATACTTTCCTTTTATAGAACTTTTTCTTTCCTTGTAGCCTCGCTCCAAATCTGAAAAGAATCGAAAAATACCAAAACGCGTAAAAAAGAACAAAAATAATAAAAAAATAAAAATAAAAACCTAAAACAAATCTAAATACAAGTCCGCGTCGGCGGCGCCAAAAATTGATGTGATTTTAACAAGTTGTAGTAAAGTGGTAGTAAGATGTCGTTCCTCTCAGACTTGTAAAGATTGATTTCAGACTTAATAATAAAAATATATACAAAAGATGTCACAATATCGAGAGATACTAGGACTTCGGATTCCACCAAACTCATTCATGTGATTCTTATATTTATTCCAAACAATTATAGCTCAAATAATATTGACTCTAATTCTTTGCCAAGGTAGATTCTTAAAAGATTGACTGTAAATCACTAGCATGACGCATCAAAAGCACTTAGACCAAGCATACATCATCATACGACATCACAATCAATTAAGAAAAATCATAAAACAATTGATAATAGTGCAAGTAGTCATAAAAAAATTAAATATAATTACCACATGCATGAAATATGGCTTCCTCCGTCGCCTTAGCAAAGGGGTTTAGCTCCTCATATTATTCACGTGCTCAAAATAGTTGTTCATAGCTCAAATAGGTGAAAAACAAGAGAAAACTAATGACTCGGACAGTTTGCAACGCTGAAAAGGCGTTACAAACAGACCATTCTGAGAAGAATAAGTCTCGCCTTATAAACGATACAAGTGTTCTCATTGCTTAACAAATGATAGTTTTCTCATGCGACTGTTCTAGTTCGTCTGTTCTTCGTGTTCTTCCGCCCTTCTTCTTCTCCGGCAGCACTAGCAGAGAAAATTCTCCGCAACCTCTGGTTCTTCCTCTAAAACCTCCCTTAGGTCCCCAACGTCTCGACAACCTTGCCTGTGACTCCAACAACTCTTTTTATAGCATCCAGGGCAAAGAAATCCCGATGATATCTCTCTTTTTCTTTTATTTTAAGTCACGGGAAAATCTCCCTATTTTCTTCTCCTTAACTCCTTAACGCGTATGCAGCCGTCGATACACTCCTAAAGCGGCTAGAATCGAATATACACCAAGAAACTCCCTTGCTCTCCACGTTCTTTCCTTATTTCATTCAAACAAAACCCGGTAAATAACCACTTCCCATGTTTATCGAGATACCTTCCCTGCTCACCGAGAGAACCTTAGAAACTTCTTTTGTTCTGATTCTCCCGTAGCACATACCTATCCCGTCCAATCATCATAGGCCAAAACTATGCCTTTCCCATGAAAATCTCCAATAAACTCGATTCACAATCCCAACAGAGCTCCGCAATAGCCTCCACATCTGTTTTGCTTCACATCAATAATCCAGCCCATTCCTATCGATCCCATCAACCATACCAGGAGCTGTTTTGCTCCAACAGACCCATGCCAACACAATCCCGCCATTGAATCTCCTCGGAAGTCCTTGAAAACTCGAACCCTAAACTCCATTCTCTGCTGCCATATTTGCCGCCAAAACAAATAATTTGAATTCTAGAAGATGACCTCCCCTTAACGCATACGGGTCTGCCAATAGTAGTTGCCACCGAAAGTGGATGCCCCTTAGTAATTAGGTTACCCCTTATCCAAATGAGGGGTCCGAATAGTAATTTTCTCCCACGAGCGCAAATACCACTTTTCGAGCTAATTTTCCCGCAAAAGCTTATTTCTCCAAAAACACCTACAAAGACATAAAAACCCATAATAAATACAAAATCGAGCACTAACAAAATATACAATTGAGATTAAATCAGACACAAAAATGTGTCTATCACTGGTACATCAATTTTCGATGCTCTGTAAGACATCAAAATCAAATTAAAAAAAAAAAAGCCGGCGGCCAGACCCAGCGGCCATTACGAGCGGCGACGGCAGCGAGCGGCGGCAGCGGCAGACAAAGCCGGCGGCCACCAGCGAGCGGCAATCGGCGATTACGGAGGGATTACAGAGATTAATCGGCGATTAATTGGAGGGTCTGATTTGGTGCGGCGCAGTACAACTTAATCCCGTAGACCTGTTTCAATGCAACACGGCGCAACTTAATCCCGTAGCCCTCGGATTATTCCGCCCCGTTTCTCTTGCCTTGCGGATATGTACACCCCACTAGGGCTTGGGCTAAAAATTTGTTTCGCTGATATCTTCTTCGTCTCACGTCCGAATTGGATGATTTTTGGCTCGTTGCGATCGCATTTCAATATCCTACGACATGAAGGTAAAATTTTGCAATTGGAGAATAATATTTTATGGGTACAATCACGTCATCAACATGTTTGGAGCAAGGGGCTAACCAACAAATTTCGTTTCTTCGATAACTTCTTCTTCGTGCATCCAAATTGAGTGATTGTCGGCCCGATGAGATCGTATGTCAATTACCAAGGTCGTGAAGGCGACATTCCAATTTTCGGAGAAAGTTAAAATTTTTAGAAAAGTAAAATGACAGCACTAGAAACGGTCACCACCGAAAATACTGCAGTCCAGTTGATCGAACTGTTGCAGTCCTTTTCCACATAACTATTACAGTCAGTTGATCGAAATATTGTAATCCGGTTTCACAGCAACAGCTGTTGGCCTGTTGATCGAACAGCCGCAGTCCTTTTAATTCCTACAGTCCAGTGGGTCGAACTGCTGTAGTCCGATTTTCCCCAAAAAATTGTTTCAATACAGTTTTCCTCACAACTGATTCAGTCCGGTTTTGTTCATAATCATTGCAAGACAGCTGATCACAAATGCTTGAAATACTGATTCGTGGCAACTGTCTTCGATCCGACTTGGACTTAACTGGTTCATTTCAGTCCCACAGACAAATCAATTACTAAGTCGAGACGAGACGCTAAGGAAACTATACTAATCATCGTCGCTGGAAAACACCGACATAGCCAGTGGGCATCCTAATCACTTCGTAACGAAGTCACAGTAACATCTTCAATAAGGTAAGTATACAATTTACATATTTTTGCATCTTTTCATAGAATCATGCATACTTTTGTTCAGTGAGGCACCTATAATGTGGCGAGCATTTTCTCACGAGGAGATGCAAACATTTCAATTAGCGCGCATCCGGAATAGTGGGATTGGCCCCCCGCGAATTCCAGATAGCAGACATCTTCAAAATTTCATGCGCGATCAAAATGTAGCAAGGCAGTGCACCCTTGTGCGAGCATTGAGCAACATGACAATCACTATCTTCTGGGGGCGAGTTTCATATCACTTCAACGTGACTGACTATCACTTGGGGGCGAGATATGTAACACCTCATGGTCTAAAATTACTCTTTTTGGGCAAGGTTTGTGTAACACTTCATACACTTGGGGGCAAGTTACATAGCACCTAATTGCAATGCGGAATTAAGCTTCTGAAAATCGAAACTTCAGGTAACCCAAACTTCTTAATCCTCCAACGAGTTATAGGATTAAGAGGGGGCGAGCATACACCCTAATATTTTGACGCAATTATTATAATCGTGAATGTTAAACTACTATAGTTATGTTGATTGAATTATCAGTACTCAGGTTCAAAAGCAAGCTGCACTCGGTTGGGCGCAACCGATGCGAGTCCCGATTTTTCTTCGAATTACAGACTCGTTGGACGAATCGATGCGATCTGGTTGTACTCCAGTTCAAAAGCAACTTCTGCACTCGGTTGGACGCAACCGATGCAGTCCAGTTTTGCTTACGAATTTTGTACTCAGTTGGACGCAACTGATGCAGTCTGGTTGCACTCAGTTGGACGCAATTGATGCTATCTAGTTTTATTGTAACTATTACACCTAGGTTTATCAAAATGTTTAAGTCCAGTCCCTCAGCAGCTGCTGCAATCCGGTGATCGCCGGCTATTGCCAGTTTCAACTTTGCTCGTCGCTGCTTTATAAACCGGTGATCGGGAAGCTGCTGCAGTCCGGCTCCGTTCGCAATTCCTACATCGGTCAGATGACCGCATGACTCGCTGCAGTGAGGCTCGTCGTTCCTGCATTCATGCTGCCCACAGTTCTTTGCGGTGTTGCTAGTCGTTGACGTAACAACGATGGCAATGTAATTTTACTATCAATACAAAATCACTCCCCAAGGGGATTCGCCCGTGGACGTAGGCAACCTATGCCGAACCATGTTAAACCTCTGTCTTTTATTTTTTTCTTCAAATCGACCCCTAACCCAAAATACTCACCAAAACTATCCATTCATCGTGTTTCGTGCCCAAAAGTAATTTTGGGTACAAACAAAACCCTTGTTAGGAAAGTTTCTTACAGACTCTACACATCTGAATTTTTTTCTTTGAGACTTATTTTTATTAAACTGTAAACCCATTCTTTAAAATTATCAATATTATCTAAAAAATCACAAAAGACAAATAAAAACTAGTGTGAATTAATTGATTTAATTCCAAAAAAAATAAAAAGAAATAAAAAGAAAGTTTTCCTCTTTAATCTTTAGGTAGTTTTAGACTATGAAGCACGGATACTTCAAAATTGGTGACGTATCCGTATCAGCGCCGTATCAGTATCAGATACTTTGGGATACCTAGGGATACGTATCATATACTCCATTCAAAGTGTCACATTTTTAAACTAGTACGACCGTTGCCACGGTGGGAGGGCCGACCAAAAGAATCGAATATGGGGTTCGTCAAGCGATTACTTTCACCGTTTCGAAAAGTGATACTTTAGCCCGTTTCCGAAAAGTGATACTTTCCCGTTTTGGAAAAAGTGATACTTTCGCCCGTTTGAAAAGTGATACTTTTTCCGAAACCTAAGCGAAAAGTATCACTTTTCCAAACGGAGCGAAATTATCACTTTTCCCGAAACGGAGCGAAAGTTTCACTTTTCCTGAAACGGGTTGTGAAAGTATCATTTTTTCAGAAACGGAAAATTAGTCGATCCATAAACCAAAATATGGTTGCATGATGTGTTATGCGTCCTTTGTGGTGGTTTGCATTCAATTTTCGAGAATTGTGCCTAAAATTAAAGTATCATTTTTCTTGAAACGGAGGGAGTACATCGGTTTATTAGTTGGAACGGAAAATTAGTTGATGCATAAACCAAAATTTTGCTACATAAAGTATTATGTATCTTTTGTGGTGGTTTGCATAATGAATATACATTTAATTTTCTAAAATTGTGCCTAAAATGATAAATACCTCCAAATTTTTCGTAAAACTCTAAATTTGATATTGTTGTTTGTGCTCGTTTGATAGATTTTTTTATTAGCTTTCCAACAAGATAAAATTTGTAAAATTCCAAGGCACGGATTTTTAGATATATTATATTAAAGTTTGCTTTCCAATTATACCCCTAAAAAAATAGGATATATAAGAAGTTATAGTAATTGGACTAAAAGAGAGGATATTTTTGGTTTTTCAAGGCATGGACCATTCTCAATCTTTTTTGGTAATTGATCACTTAGATTTACAAAAGTGGCCATATAAAGGTCCTCCCGCCCATTCATTTCGGCCCAATTACAAAAAGGGTAGGGACACTTTCTGGGATACCTCTCGGATACTCTACGAGGATACTTCCTATAAACTAACATTTATTTTTATACGAAATCTATATATTTATATATTTATCCATAAAATCTAAATATTTATGGATATTTGTACTCATAAACATATCGAATAATTATATCTAAACCTAATAACTTGTTGACTATAAAGATAAAAAACTTGGTATTTATTTTTATGGTGCTTCAAAAAAAAAAAAATAATATGGTGTTAGAAAAATCTAGCTTTAAGGCTTATTGGGCAATCATGTTATTCGTGTTTTTTAGAGAGAGATGTGAGTACATATGATTTTATCCATTCAATTAAGATAAGTAAGACTGAAACCCAAAATGTTGAGCTCACTTTATATACAAAATAATATCTATCAAATTTTTTTATTTTATGATTTTCTAGTAGAATGGAGTTTTTAATAAATACACGTATCCCACCGTATCCCGTATCCCCATTTTACGAAAATTGACGAATCCCCGTATCAGTGTCACCGTATCAATATCCCCGTATCAGTATCGGTGCATCATAGGTTTTAGATAATTGATAAAATCAGAAAATAAATATGAAACAATGAAGTTGTAATGGTTGTTATTAGAAGTACAATTACATAGTGTTATACTTTAACAATTGACGATTACATAGTGTTAACAATTGAGGTTCTTTTTCGAAGTGCAAACTGTAAACAATTGATATTCAACAATTAGTTTTTCTTTTAGCCTTTTTTTGGTTTTTTTTTTTTTTTTTTTTGGGATGCAAGGAAACCAAATAGAATTAATACAAGGATTAGGAAAGAATACATGGAACAACAAGAGATTTTATGGATTGTCCAAGTCAACGTAAGAAATATTCTGGATCAATTATGTCTCCTTAAGAGTAAATAGTTTGAACTCTCTTCTCCAAACTCTATATATTCCATATTTGAAGAAGGAAGTGTACCATATGCAAACAACTGAGAGTGATTTGGCATCAGGAAGAAGTATCCCTTTGGCTGGATCTAAAAACTTTGTTTTATAAACTTCTAATACAATAAGGACAGCGTCGCGACCAAGGAGCTCACTGATTCTTTCGGATGGAATACACATGAGTCTTTCATGCAACATGATGTGCAAGAACTTAATAGTGTTTTATGCGAAAATCTTGAAGATAAGATGAAGGGAACTATCATGGAGGGTACGATACAAGAGTTGTTTGAAGGTCACCATATGAACTACATCAAATGCATTAACGTGGACTAGAAATTTGTCTTGGAAGGGTCACATATGTGAGTTTTAAACCAGTCCATTCAGTTTGATTGCCATTAAGAGTTGATAAATTATGGATTACTTAGTTTCTACTGCGATTGTTCTAACCCAAGATGTGGAACAATTTTATCCCTTAATGGAAGAATAACATCTTATAAAACATAATAGTATTTCATCGATATATTAATCCTACCATATCAGGAATATATTAATGGGAAAAATTAAAAATATTATTGAAAAGGAATCTTTATCAATAATTCATACCGATAAACTTATACGAGTATGGTCTAAAATTGAGCTTCGGAGAAACAAAATCGCAACTCCATCCATATCTCTTTTCATTCTTACGACTCATCATCAAATTCTTTCAGTTCATGGACTAACACTTGTTGCTCTTCAAAAGAATGAGTGGTATCCATTTAGAAGCAATTAAATAGAAATTAGAAAAAAAATAGGTTAACATTTATTTACTTTCCAAAAGCTTAGAAAAGACGAATCTATAGAGGTAATTTTACATGTAAAGATCGCATACGGGATATTTTTCTTTTCAAACTTTTGTGCATACGCCTCTTTCCTGCACAAATGACTAATTACTAAGTGATAAATGTCAAAGAACTTAAAGACATTCAGTTCATTGACGGTGTCTTCAAACCCTTCTTAGATGGGAAAATATTTTGCTCTAGCACTGCTAGATCATATTTGATCTAGCAACACCATATCCGAGCATGTGTCATTATACGATGTCATTTAACCCAGGGACGGGCCTGTGAGGGGGCTAAGTGGGGCTAAAGCCCGCCCCCTCACAACTGTATTTTTTTTTACTATAGGTATTAGTTGTGATTTTATTATTAGCCCCATGGTAATTGAGATTTTTATTATTAGCCCCCTACTCTATTCGTTTTCTTTCCCTTTTATTAGTCGATGAATTATTGAGAAGTGAACAACTCTCAGTTCCTTTTCTTCTTTCCTTATCAGTTCCAAAAATATCTACTCAAAACCCTTGATTTGACCTGATTTTCATTAATTTCTACTAAATGTCGTGGTGATTCAATTGATTATACCATCATTTTGATCTGGTCAAGGATAAAGGTATCATGATTAATTTTTACTTGTAATTTTAGGTTTTATTTAAAAGTGTTTCAAATATTAGGGATTTTATTTATTTTGGTGATTCATACGATTTGATTCTGTTTTTGGATTCTAAAAGTCTAGAACCAAATAGGGTTTCATTGGTTATCTTCTATTGATGTGTCGATCCATCTTGAGAATGAGATGTTGGTATAAATATCTTGCAAATTAGATGATTATTCACTATTCAAAGAAAAGGACTTGATTTCATTGTTTGCTACTTTGCAAATTTTAAGTACCAAGTGGTTTATTAGTGGTGAATGTTTTTTAATCGCTTTGAAAAATGTGGAGTTTGGTATTCACTAAGACCACCATGTAGGTTGCAATTGAATGATTTAGTTTGTGTAATTGTATCTCCTTTTGTTTATTTTTGATATTTTACTATAGATTTTGATGCGATGTCTGCTCATGTTATGCTTGTTATGTTGTTGAATGATTTATGAATGGAAAATAGGGGTTTTGATACTTTGGTGCCTCACCGCTCGTTAGAAATTCCAATAAATGAAGGATTAGAAGTACTTCGTTGATGACTTGGTGGTAATGGTGCTTCTGTAATTTCTATCTTTTCTATAAAAAGCCAATTCATATTAATTATTTCTTATGAGTTGTTTTCGTATTCACTCCAATTGTTATAGTGAAATCAAATTGTATACTAGGTTTTGGTTGGTAACCAGATTAAATTTTGTTGATTCTACTCAGGTTATAATGTCGCTCAACCATCTCCTTCCTCCAGCTAAAAAAGGAAAAACAATACAATCATTCTTCAAGCCGACAGTGGGTGACAAATCAAGATTTGTGTTTCCTTCTACTAACAATGTTGACGTTACTACATCACCACATAATCAACCTAGTACTTCTCAGCAACAAAAAAACAGGACATATGCTCAACCAACTATTTCCAGCTTATCTAAGGAAGTTGCAGTCCAAGAAAATATCGGTACAGAATCCAGCGGCGTCTCCTATGAGCGTGACCCAGGACTGCGACGTCAAATTTGGGAATATCCGGTGAATCAACAAGACGAGGTGCGTCGAGCTTATCTGAAGTATGGACCTTATAAACCTAAGTGTGCAAAGTATCCTGGAACTTTGGATGGAAAACAACATCGTTATTTCCAATATAGCTGGCTTTGCAAGCATTCGTGGCTAGAGTATTCCCCTGCAAAAGATAAAGCATATTGTTTTCATTGTTTTATTTTTGAAACCAATCCACCGAAACGTCCTGCATTTACTATTGAAGGATTTTCAGACTGGAAGAGGATTGGCTGCAAAGAAAATGATCCGCTTGTGAAGCCGGCTGGTCCTAACTCTAAGAGAAGAAAATGTTCATTTGTTGCACATGTTGGAGACGGTGAATCTTCACACATGACATCTGTTGAAGCTTGTGAAAATCTACGTCGGCCATCTCGCCATATTGATAGAGCTTTAAATGCACAAAGTAAAGAGAAGATAGCAAAGAACAGGTTACTTATCAAGACATCAATTGAGACAGTTCGAGTGCTTGGTCTTTATGCGATTCCTTTTAGAGGTGCTCACGAATCACTAGAGTCGAAAAATCGTGGTAAGTTTATTGGTTTGATAAAGTATGCAGCTATATTGAATGACAAGATTGGTGATGTTGTCTTAGAAAATGCACCTGGAAATGCAAAGTATACTTCACCGAAGATTCAAAAGGAAATTTTACACATTCTCGCTAACAGGGTCAGAAATACTATTCGTACAGAAATTGGAGATGCTAAATTCTGTATTCTTGTAGATGAAGCACAAGATTCATCAATTCAAGAGCAAATGGCCATTGTTTTGAGGTTTGTTGATAAGGATGGTTGCATTAGAGAGCGTTTTTTTTCAGTTAGAAGTGTCGAGGACACCACGGCATTAACTTTAAAAAGGGGGATTTCTGAAGCTCTTGCTTCATATGGTCTTTTAATAGAAAATATTCGGGGCCAGGGGTATGATGGCGCTAGTAATATGAGAGGAGCATGGAATGGGTTGCAGGCATTGTTTCTTAAAGATTGTCCATATGCTTATTATGTCCATTGCTTTGCTCACAGGTTACAACTAGCATTAGTAGAAGCAGCTACAGATGAGCAAGATGTATATCTGTTTTTTGAGAAGTTAAAGGTTATTGTCAAGCTTGTCGGGGCTTCTCCTAAGCGTCACAGTCAGTTGAAATCTGCAGCAGTATTAGAGATCGCCACAAAATTAGCTGATGGTGAACTTGAGACAGGTTCTGGAGCCAATCAAACTCATACTTTGAAACGGCCAGCAGATACTCGTTGGAGCTCACATTTTGGTTCTGTGTTCAGTTTGATTCCTATGTATAATCCAGCTTGCATAGTTCTTCAAAATGTTATTAAAGACGGAAAGACCATTAAGATAAGGGGGATAGCTAAGGGTGCTTATCTTGCAATCAGATCTTTTGAGTTTGTTTTTATCTTACACTTGGTAAAAAGTGTCATGGAGATAACCGAAGTGCTATGTCAAGCTCTTCAACAGAAAACACAAGATATTGTTAATGCTATGAATCTTGTCAAGTCTACAAAAGTGCTTCTTCAAGAATTGAGAGACACAAATTGGGTTACTTTTTTTGGAAGTGTTAAACGTTTTTGTGATGAACATGACATTGTCCTTCCAGAATTTTCTGATCGATATATGATGGGAACGAGTCGTTCTTGTCAGCAGAAAGACCATATAACTATTGAGCATCACTACCATGTTGATATATTTAACTTATTTGTCATAGATTTTCACCTAGCGGAGCTAAGCAATCGATTCACGAGAGGAATCAATGGAGCTACTTATGCTTTGCTCAGACTTTCATCCCGGATGAAAATTATAAATCTTTTGACATTGATTCCCTTTGCGGTCTTGCGAAAGGTTTTACCACGAAGATTTCACGGAACAAGAGGTATGTGTTTTAAGAAGCCAACTACAACATTACAAAATAGATGTTGTTGACAATCCAGTTTTGGAAACCTGACTACGGTGGCTGATTTATGTCAGCGGTTGGTTGAAATGGTAAGTCAAATGCCTACAATTTGATAGATAGATTAATTCGCCTTGTCTTGACTCTTCCAGTTTCAACAGCTAGTGCAGAAAGGGTATTTTCATGTATGAATATTGTGAAAACGGTACCTCGTAACAAGATGGGTAATGAGTTTCTTGGAGATTGTATGGTAGTCCATGCTGAAAGAGAAATTACGGAAAAAGTGAAATGTGATGATATCATAGATGACTTTGCTTCATTGAAACCACGAAAGGTTCAATTCTCGTACACTCAGTATATATAGGTTTCACATCTTTTGTTATAGATAGTTATAAATATAATATATTTCGCTGGGCCAAAATCTTCTTACTTATGGTTCAAATGTTATACCTGTATTTACCCACTTGTAAAATCTTATGTATAACAACTTTTTGTTATAAAGTAGTCAATCTTTTGTACTAAATGACTTATGCAATCTTAATGAGATATAACTTTTTGCTACGAAGTGTGTGTCTGTATGACTTCTTGATTATTAATGGTTTTTGTTAATTTTATGGAGCTAACCGCTTGGAATTTTTCAAAGTTTTTGGTGGTTTATGTTGCAGCCTTGCAAGTGTTGCTATAAATCTCAGGAAATGATTATGATTTGGTTGTTGGACAAGTTATGTATGGTATGTTTGCATCAATAAAAAGGTACGAATTCAGAATTTCTTTTGTAGAAACTTTAGATTATCTCGTTGAAAAAAAAAAAAATTTTGCATAGATTTAGCCCTACCCAACTCTAATTCCTGGGTCCGTCCCTGATTTAACCTCTTGTTTAAACCACAGTTATATGCAAGCATATTACTTCGGGTTATCTGTTTTTAGCTCTTTTCTTTTTTTCTTACACAACCCACTCTTTTCCTTCGTTTAGTTTCTCGACCTATTCTTCTCCTTTTTTTTTTGAGCTTCCCTTGTTCTTGGAATGGTGTGAACGCTGGAGTAATTCCCTAATCAAGATGAATATACTCTATTTAATTAGTTTAGCCTGCAGTTGATAGAAAACATATACAGATTGTTACTTAAGCCTCACAACTGAATTGCCATAGCTACTAATTGTTTTAAAATCTGTAGAGTCCGTACGTAAAATCCTCCGTTCATAACACACTGAAAGCAAAATATCCATTTTCGACCAACTTCTCAAACTGATGAGCACCAGTGAATCCAATAAGTGTGGTTCAAGGTTCATTGAATCTGCTGTGTATACAATCCAACAAGTATACAAGCGAATCGTTGTCTATAAGTACCAGTGAATCAACTTCATGTCTATGTGAACGTCTCAATCTACTGGAGCAACAAATGTATGGGTGGAAAATTGGACAAAGATGAAAATGAGTCTCAGCTGTGGTATTTGATGCTGGATAATCCTAATTCTACTGTATTGTATACATACCTAAAGCAAAGAAAGGTGTTCACGTTCGGTTATTCCTTGCAAATCAAAACAGTAAAACAGAAACAAAACACTAACAACAACAGAAAAAGAAATCAATATAATGATTAAACTAAGCTGCATTTGTTGGTTTTTCTTTGGAAATGTTCTGTCATTGCATTCTTTGTTAGATGGTTTCTTCTTTGCTCTTACTTTCTTCGTTGCCGGCTCGTGTTGGGAAATCTCTTCATTTTCCCAGTTGAGTTGGCAGTTTAGTTTTGGGGGATTTCTCCTCTGCCGGTTTGGTTTTAATGGGAACCTTTGCTACATTTTCTTTTTAAGTTGTTGATTTGCTCGGACGCTTCTTGCGGACCTTTTTCTAATGACGATTGGATACTTGTTCCACCCAGGTTTGTTTCATCGCTTACACTGTTTGATCCTCTTTGTAAGATTTCAAAAATTATTCTCTCCTAAAAGTATTTTCCGGGGATTTTGATTAAAATACGGCTGAATCTTTTTATCTCCTAAAAAGTCGGTACTGATAACCGGGGTTAAACAAGAGGTTAAATGACATCATAAAATGACACATGCTCGGATACGGTGCTGCTAGATCATGTTTGATCTAGCAGTGCGAGAGAAAAAATTTTCCCTCTTAGATGTATATATATACTAGATCTTAACCCGTGCCGTAACGGCACGGGATGTTTTGTCTCTAATACGATATTGTTCACATTTTTCTTGCTTCATTTTATTCGTGAGTAATTATTTTGATATTCAAATAGGTTTTGGGAAACAAAATGGGTTACCTGATCTTTTTATTTTTTTACTTAAGCATGTTATTCCAATTTATTATCTGGACGGAGTAATAATGTTGTGCCAACATGAAAATAAAATAAAAAGATCAGGTAACCCATTTATTGTTCCATCATACCATAATTTCAAACTTCAAAAAGAATATTTCATCTAACAGTACATATACCTAAACTGCCAATCCAACTCCATGATGTTTATGAATACTTTTGTTCCGAAATTATTGATAACTAAGGCTCTAAGGAGTGAAGCAAAAACCCATAATATTTTCCCTACTATAGATAAACACTATTTATTTATTTTTTTTGCAAAATGTGAGAGTTATAAAAATGAAGAACCCTTGGCTATTGGAAGGCTGAGATATACACATGTGAGTTGAAAAAATAAACTTATAATAGTAAATCAAAACATGTGTAAGATTCTTTCTCAATCATATTGATAACATAATATTGAAGAAATTCGTGGATAAAAAGATTTCACACCAACTATGCTAAGTAGTGCATGAATGACGTTCTCACATCTAGTGTTACTCAAGTAATTTGGAGTTTTAAAGAGCATAGTCATATTGATATTTGTATCTACATAAATTCAACTAACCTTCCGAAGAAAAATTATTAGTTTCAAGGTAGAGCCGACACCTCGCCTTCAATGTATACAACACACATTGGGTTTAATCGGCCTTGAGATTAAACAAATACCCCAATATTAGACAAATAATGTATAAAATACGGGATCGAAACAATGTGATAACGGAAAAATGAGAGACTAACATCGAGTTCTACAAAGAAAATACCCTATATGTATCAAAGTTTGTTAACCAAACATGTATTCAAATTAAAAAGTCATCAACTTAACACAAAAATATAAAAGAACCCAAGTTAAATCAATACTTGCATAAACAAAACTTATAAGAGAATTTTATAATTATTAAATACCTTTAAAATCACTA